>PVJL010006166.1:0-96480 GCA_004026885.1 Lyroderma lyra | reverse complement strand
CCCACCCCCTCCCCTTTCTCCCCTCCCTAACCCACTCGTCCCCAAATAAACATTAAACTATCGATTGTGTCCATGGGTTATTTGTTTGTTCAGTTCTTTTTTTCTTTGCTTTCAGTTTTATATTCCGCATATGAGTGAAATCATGCAGTTCTTTTTTTTTTCTGTCTGGCTTATTTCACTTAGCATGATGTGGTACATACACACAATGGAATATTACTCAGCTGTAAGAAAAGATGAAATATTGCCATTTGCAACAAAATGGATGAACCTGGAGATCATCATGCTAAGTGAAACTGCAACCTCTTGATGGAGGGGAAGAAACTACAATAGTAAGCTTAATCTGTGGCTCAGAAATTATTTTAGAGTTAAAGAACTTATAAGTCCAGGGACTCTTATGGAAGTGAAATGTTGTTTAAACATATATTTTATATCTGAGATTACAACAAATTAAGAGAGGCGTAATATTTCCAGGGTCTTGTCTTGTTTTATTTTGTTTCATTTTGTTTGAAGGAAGGTAGAAACTTATGTTTAAGGATTAAAATTTTATCTCTATTTTTATTTTACAGGATGCAAATCACTTTGGGCTTTGTTGACTTCCCAGAGATAGTTAAAAGTAGAATAATATTTCTCGTTCTGCTGGTTGGTATCCTTTGATAATACTAAGAGTGTATACAAGATTTTCAAAAAATTTATATGCAGTGGCTTAAGCTGTCTGTTAAGTTTTTACATTAAATTTAATATTTTATTTTGGAAATTTTATAAAAATGTCAAAATCATAAAGTGACAGAATGTGCTAATATTCTCTGTTTTGTTTTGTTTTTAATGTAACTGCTATAAATTTCTCAGGTACATATATGTGTACACTTAAAATGTCTTGTCTGAAAAGTCTTCCAGCATCAGGGACCTGAATTTCCCCAGTCACTATGCTGGATTTTATTAAATTCATCTCAGTAACAATAATAATATCCTATGTACTGTCATCCACAGATTTCAGTGTCCAATTAGGAAGCTTTCTCCTCATATTCTTTCCTTTTTATCCATTCAGTTTTAGCATTTTCAAGTGCTTGGTTTTTATTACAAATTGATAGAGGCATTTGTTGTGTATTAGAATGAGACTGGCTTTTACTGGTTGGAAAAGAATAGTGGTGGCAGCTTGACTGTTTAAGCTTGGCTTTTATTTCACAGTGATGATTTTCACACATCTGTTAAGTATTCATAAATGTTTTGCTCTTTGGTCCCCAAATATAGACAGTAGGATTTCCTTTTGTAAGGGGAAAAACTTTTACTTTTCACTAAAGAACTGTACTATTTCATCTTTTTTTTTAAATAAAAATCTTTCCAATCTACTATGATTTCCTTTGAGGCTTTGCACCAGTGTCAGTGTTTCATCTCAGTTTTAAAAATTTGTTAAATTAAGTTCCCCCCCCCAAAAAAAATCTTCCTTGTACTATGAAATATTCCCACTAGAAATATGAGCAGTCTTGCCTTATTGAGAGCCAAGTGCTTGATTCCTTTATTAACCCCTTACTAGAAAACCTCATATAGCTAACCTTTCCTTAACACTACACTGTAGAAAATAATGAAGGTTTTTAAAATACTTTGTTAAATTTGATAAAATAACATTTAAGTTCCAAACCTGAAATGAAGACAAATATTAGCATAATGACAATTTTATTAGTTATTTTTTATTATTAAATTTATTGGGATGACATTGATTAGTAAAAATTACATAGGTTTAAGGTGCTCAATTCTATATTACATTCTCCACATGTTGCATTATGTATTCACCACACAGAGTCAGTTCTCTTTCCATCACCAAGACAATTTATACTGATTGTTTCATTGAGTTAGGAACTCCGAATAGAAAATTGCTTTTCCAGAGAGGATATTGAGAATTAAAGAAGTGTCAAATATGCCCCTACTCAAATACTATTTTAAAAATTATCTGCTCAGAAACTTTCACAAAAACTTTCCTTAACAGAGTACAGAAATCCTGGTATTAATAAATTATGGTATAGTCAGTTTAAAATGCCATTGAGTCAATTTCTAACCCACTGTTATAAACCTCTGGAATTACTGTTGAAGTAAGTGATACTTAAATCATATGCCATACGTTTGAGTTCTTCTGTGACATAGAAATTTGCATATCTTCCTTGTCTTTTTACAATAAAAATATTTTGTACCTGGTATAAGTAAACATTCAAAAAGCTGCTGCAGTCCTTTAAGGCCAGTCATGGGTAGAACTGCAGATAAAACACCCAAGCTTCCAGGCTGTGTGCACTTGCAGGGCTTAGTGCCGCTAGCCACTTGAATTGTACCAACCCATTTCCGTGACTTCCTGGTGGTAACCTAACTTGCTGTCAATGGTGGTCATTCATAGCCCTGTGGTCTCATGTGCTTTCCCCAGAGAACATGGAGCAAGCTCCTGAAGTATCCTGTGTAGATCAGTTCCTCAAAAGATTTCTTTGCCTGTTGATGTTGAATGTTATGCAGTAGGACAAGAGTGATGTGGAAAAGTTCAGGCTGTGTGATATCATGAGGAAGAAAACAGAACTGACATTGCCTGTTAATGGCAGTTATTAATGTCAAGTTAGAATTACATTTTATTAAACTGAATCAGCCTTTATCAAAGCAGACGATAGGTATTTTTGAAATCACACTAGAAAATATGCTATATACTTCATTACTTAACATCACTATTATTACTTGCCAGGAGTAATTGCATTGGTCAAGGTGGAGGTCTGGTTGAATCTCTCTGCCTGTCAGGTTGAAAGACAGCTTGGATTATTTGGTGTTCGTGTTGCTGGTCTGCTGGGGACATCTTTGCTGGTCAGGGCCATGTCAGTTTTAGTGTCTGTGTTGGTCATGTTAAGTGCCTGTCTGAGGTTTTTGTGCTGATCAGATTGGCCATCTGGTTAGATCTCTGCTGGTGTTGTTGGAAAAATGGTATGGTCCTCTGCTGGTCGGTCTGGGGGTCAGCAGGTGTCACTTTGCTTTTCATGTTCCAGGTCTACTGGAGTCTCCATGATCATCACGTTGAGAGTCTGCCTTGATCTCTGTTCTGGTCATGTCACAGGGAGGCTAGGGATTCGTGTTCCCACTGAGGTGGAAACTGGCCTGGGATCTATGTACTAGTCAGGTTGGAAGTCATGTCAAGATCTCTGTGCTGGTCAGGTGGGGGTCTGCCTGGGGACTTAGTTCTGCTGGTCATGCTAGGAGTTTACTGGGGATCTCTGAGCACTGCGAGGTTTGGAGGTGGCCTTTGATCTCTGTTCTGGTCATTTTGGCTCTGCTTGAGTCTCTTTGCTGGTCAAAGTGATGTCTACCTGCGGAATCTGTTTTGGTCATATATCAAGTCTGCTAGAGTTCTGTGCTATTCACATTGGGGAACTGTCAGTGTTCCTTTGTTAGTCCAGTTGGAAGTCTTCTGGGCTTGCTGTGCTGGGCATGTTGTGTTTCTGCCTTGGGTCTCTTTACTGGTCAGATCGGGTTCTTCCAGGAATCTGTGTTCTGGGGAGGATGGAGTCAGCCTGATGACTCTGTGCCTGGTCAGGTTTGAGGTCTGCCTGAGGTCTCTGTGCTGGTCAGGTTGGGTGTCTTCCTAGGGTCTCTGTGCTAGCCTGGTTTGGTGTCTGGTGGGGGTAATTGTGTTGGTAAGGTTGGTGGTTTTCCTGGGGTCTCAATGACCTGTCAATTTGGGTCTTTCAAGTGTTTCTGTACTTGTCATTGAAGGTCTCTGTGCCCAGTCAGGTTGGGGGTCTGCTTGGGGTCTCAGTGCTGGTGTGTTTGAAAATCTTCTGGTGTCCATGTGGTGGTCACAATTCGTGTTTGCCATGGGTTTCTATGCTGGTGGTGTTGAAGGTATACCTGGAAACATGGTGCTTGTCAGATCAGGGTCTGTTTTGATCTCTCTGCTGTTGGATTGGGTAACTAAAGGGGTACTGTGCCTATCAGGATGGGGGTCTACTGGGGGTCTCTTTGCTCATCAGGTTCTAGTCTTCTGGTGTTTCTGTGCTTGTCATGTTGAGTGTTGGCCTGAGGTCACTGTCCTGGTCAGGTTGCAGATTGGCTGGGGCCTGTGTGCTGATCAGGATTTGAATTTGCTGGGGGTCTCTGTGCCGTTGAGTTTTGGGGTCTTCTGGAGATTTCTGTTATTCATCTTGGAAGTCTTCTGAGGATGTCTATGCTGGTTAGGTTGGAGGTCTGGATCAGGTCTCTGTGCTGGTCAGATTAGTTGTCTACCTGGGAATGGTTTGCTGGTCAAGTTACAGGTCTGTGGGGTTCTTGTTTCTCAATCACATTTAGAATATGCCTTGGACCCATCCTGATAAGATTTGGGGTCTGCTAGGATCTCTGTGTTGGTCTTGGGTGTGCCTGGGTTCTCTGTTCTGGTCACTTTGAATATCTGCATTGGGAGATCTGTTCTGGTCAGATTGGAAGTTAGCTTGGGCTTTCTGTGATGGTCAGGTTGGGGATCTGCCAGGAGTCTATGCTGGCCATCTGCGGGTTCTGTCAGTGTTGCCTGTGCTGGTTAGGATGGTGCTGTGCAGAAGATCTTTGTGATGGTAAGTTAAGTGGTCTGCTTGGGGTATTGTTGTGGTGTGTTTGGAGCTTTGCTGAGGTCTCTCTGCTTTGCAGGTTAATAGACAGTTGTGTACTATTCTTGTGAGGTTGAGTGTCTATTGGGGGTCTCTTTTATGTTCAGGTTTTAGATCTGACGGAGTCCCTGTGCTTGTCATGTTTCACTTCTTCCTGAGGTTTCTGTATTGGTCAAGTTTGAGGTTAGTGGAAGGTCTCAGTTCTGGTAAGATTGGGATCAGATGGGTGTTTCTATAATGAGCAGATTGGGGTTCTACTGTTCCCAGTCACATTTGGAATCTGCCTGGGGTCTGTCATGGTCATGTTTGGAGTCTGCTTGAGTTTCTCTGCTGGTCTTGCTTGTACCTGGGATCTCTGTTCTGGTCACCCTGGAGGTCTTCATTGAGGGCTTTGTTCTGGTCAGTTTGGAGGTCTACTGGAGCTCTCTCATGGGCAGGATTTCTGCCTTCAGAGGTTCTCTTTGATGGTTAGGTGAGGGGTCCAAAAGAAGTCTATGTGATGGTAATTTATGGGTTCTGTCAGGGTTCTCTGTGCTGATTAGAATGGGGATGTGCTGAATATCTTTGTGCTTGGTCAGATTGGGGGCCTGCTTGGGGTTCTTGTGCTGGTGTTTGGAGATTTGCTGGTGACTCTTTGCTGGTCATGTTAATGGTCTGCTGGGTACTATCCTTGTCATTTTGGGTGTCTGTTTGGGTTCTCATTCCTGGCCAGGTTCCAGGTCTGCAGGGTTCCCTGTGCTTTTCATGTTTAAGTTATGCCTGAAGTCTTCGTGTTGATCCGAGTTAAGGTCAGTGAGTTATCTCTACTTTGGTCAGGTTGGCATCATTTGGCCGTCTCTGTGCTGAACAGTTTGGAGTTCTTCTCATTGTCTCTGTTGTGGTCAGGTTGAGGTCTTGTGGGTGTTTTTGTGCTGATTAGTTTGGTGTCAAGCTGGGCTTCTCTGTTCTGCTTAGGTTGGAGGACTTCTTTGGGGTTTTTTGCTGATGTGGTTTGGGATCTTTCTAGGGTATCTGTGGTCATGTTCTTAGAGGTCAGCCTGGGTTCTCCATGCTGCACAATTTTCAGGTATGTTTGTGTTTTCTGTGCTGGTCAGTTTGAGATTCTGCTTAGGGTCTTTGTACACAGTCAGTTTGGGGTTTTATCTAGGATCCCTGTGCTGGTGAGGGTGGAGATTGCCTGGGGTTTCTGTGCTAGTCAATTTTGAAGTTTGCCTGCAGTCCCTGTGCTTGTTATGTTGGAGGTCTGCCTTGGGTCACTGTGCTGGTCAGGTTGGGTGTCTGCCTGAGTTTTCTGTGGCTAGTCTTGTTGAGAGTCTACCTTGAATCTCTTCGCTGGTTTCGTTATGGACCTGCCAGTGGGTTTTGTGCTGGTCATGTCCACGGCCTTAAGGGTGTCTGTGTGCTGACTGATAATAATTGTCTGCCTGGGGTTTCTGTTTTGGTCATGTTGGAGGTCTGGTTTGATCTTCCTGCTGCTCAGGTTGGTTGACTTCTGTGTACTCGTCTAGTCAGGTTGCTGTACTGCTGGTGTTTTTTGCTGATTAGATTAGCAGTGTTCTGAGAGTCTCTGTTCCCAGTCACATTTGGAATCTGCCTGGGGTCTGTCCTGCTCAGTTCTGGGGTTTGCTTTTGTCTTTCTTCTTGTCTTGTGTGTGCCTGGGGTTTCTATTCTGTTCATGTTGCAGATCAGCATTGGGGTCTCTATTCTTATTACGTTGGGTGTCTGCTGCAATTGTCTGGGATGGAAAATTTCGGGGTCAGCTGGGCCTCTCTGAGATATTCTGGTTGGGGATCTGCCAGGAGTTGCTATGCTGGTCATATTGTCATCTCTCATGGTTCTCTGTGCTGTTTAGAATGGTGATGTGTTGGAGATCTTTGTGACAGGTCAAATTGGAGGTGTATTTGGGATATCTGTGCTGGTCTGTTGGGAGATTTGCTGGGGGCATTCTGCTGATAAGGTTAATGTACTGCTGGGTACTTTGCTTATCAGAATGGGCATCTGTTGTGATTTTCTCTCCTGGTCAGCTTTCAGGTCTAATGGCTTTTCAGTGCTTGATTGTCATGAGGAGTTTCTACCTATAGTCTTTGTGTTGGTCAAGTTTGAGGTTCATGGCGAGTCTTTGTTCCGGTCAGGTTGGGATCAGTAAGGGGTCTTTGTGCTGAACACGTTGTGGTTTTCCTCAAAGTCTTTGTTCTGGCCAGGTTGAGGTCTTCTGGTTGTTTCTGTGCTGATTATTTAGACATACTGCAGGAGCTTTCTGTTTTGGTTATGTTTAAGGTATTCTTTGGGTCTTTGTTCTGGTCACGTTGTGGGCCTTCTTAAGGTCTCTGTTGTGGTAAGATTGGAGGTCAGCCTGAGATCTTTGTGCTGCAGTTTTCAGGTTCACCTGCGGTTTCTGTGCTGGTCAGTATGGGGGTCTTCTCAGGGTCTCTGTACATAGTTAAGTTAGGGATTTTTCTGGGGTCTCTGTGCTGGTAAGATTGGAGATTGCCTGGTTCTCTGTGCCAGTGAATTTTAAGATCTGCATGTAGTCTTTATGCTTGTCATGTTGGGGGTCTGCCTTGGATCTCTGTGCTACTCAAGGTTGGTGTCTTCCTGAGTTCTCTGTGGCTGGTCACATTGAGAGTCTGCTTAGGGACTATTTGCTGGTATGGTTATGGGTTGCCCAGGGGTTTGTGTGCTTGTCATTTTAGGGGTCCTCTGGGTGTCTGCTGGCCAGTAATGATAAAGGTCTCCCAGGGGTCAGTGAGCTGGTCAGGTTGAAAGTCTGGTTTGATCTTCCTGCTGCTCAGTTTGCAGGATTCTGGGTACTGTTTTGGTCAGGTTGGGGATCTGCTAGTGATTTCTTGTTGGTCAGGATAGAGGTCTACTAGGGATTTTTGGCTGGTCAAGTTGGGGGTCTGCCATGGGTATCTATACTCATCAGAATTGCTGGTTGTTGAGGAAATCTGTGCTGGTAAGTTTGGGGGTCTGCGGGGTCTCTCTGCTGGTCATGGGGCTTTCTGCCTGAGGTCTCTGTGCTAGTCAGGTTTGAAGATTTTTAGGGTTTTCTGTGCTGGCTGATCAGGTTTGGGGTCTGAGAAGGGTCTCTGTTTCAGTCAGGTTAGTGGTCATATGGGGCTTTTGGTTCCCGTTCATGTTAAGAGTATGTCAGGGGCCTCTGTACTGCTCAGGTTGGTGGTCTGTCTGAGGTTGCTGCTGCACAGTTTGGGTATCTGCTGGGAGTATCTGTACTGGTCGGGTTTTGGGTCTGGTTCGATCTCTGTTGGTGTTGTTGATAAAATGGTAGGATACTCTGCAGGTGAGTTTCAGGATCATCAGTGTTCTATTTCCTTTTATGTTCCAGGTCTACTGGAGTCTCTCTGACCTTGAATGTGTGCCTTGATTTCTGTGATGGTCAGTAACAGGGAGTCTAACGTTCTGTGTTTTTAGACAGGTAGTAATCGGCCAGGGTTCTGTGTGCTAGTTATGATGGAGGTCATCTCAAGCTCTCTGTGCTGGTCACATTGAGTGTCTGCCTGGGTTCTTAGTGCTGGTCAGGTTAGGGGTCTTCTGATGATCTTTGTGCTCAGTGAATTTTGGGGACTGCTTTTGGTCTATGTGCAGGTTATGTTTGAGGTCTGCTTTGGTCTCTGTGCTGGACACAGGAATCTATACCTGAAAACTCTGTTTAGGTCACAGGAATATATACCTGAAAACTGCTCAGGGTCTGTGTTCTTTTCAGTTTGGGAACTGTCAGGTTTTTCTTTGCCAGTCAAGGTAGGGATCTGCTGGGGTCCTTGTGCTTGTCATGTTGAGCTTGTGTCTGATGTCTCTTTTTGGTCTTTTGAGGTCAGTGGTGGGGAGGTGTCACAGTTCTGGTCAGGTTAGGGTGAGGTGGGGTATCTATGTGGGCAGGTTGTTGTTCCACTGAAATTCTCTATTTCAAGTCACATTTGGAATCTGCCTGGTGTTGGTCATAGTAAAATTTCAGGTCTTCTGGGGTCTCTCTGCTGGTCTCAGGTGTGCCTGGGTTCTGTTTAATGGTCAGGTTGAAGGTCTGCATTGGGCGCTATTTTCTGATCAGGTTGGGGTTATGCTGAGGCTGTCTGTGGTTGTCAGTTTGCGGTTTGCTGGGGCTCTCTGTGATGGTCAGGTTGGGGTTCTGCCAAAAGTCTCTGTGTTAGTCATTTAGGGGTTCTCTCATAGTTCTCTGTGCTGGTTAGGATGGCGATGTGCTGTAGATCTTCTTGCCAGGTCAGGTTGAGGTTCTTTTTTTTTTAATTCATTTTTATTGTTAGACTTATTGGGGTGACATCTGTTAGCAAGGATTACATAGGTTTTTCTTGGAATATCTTTGCTAATCTGTTTGGAGATTTGCTGGGATCTCTCTTCTAGTCAGGTTAATCTACTGCTGAGTACTCTTCTTGTCATACTCAGTGTTTAATCGGGATTCTTTTCATGGTAAATTTCCAGGTCTGCAGGATTCCTGCAGTTGTTTTGTTGAGATTCTGCCCAAGGTCTCTATGTTGGTAAAGCTTGAGGTCGGTGAGGGGCCTCTGTTTAGTAAGTTTGAAATCTGTTGGGAATGACTGTAATGGATAGGTTGGGGTTCTGCTCAGTGTGTTGGTTCTGTTCAAGTTGAGGTCTTCTGGGGGTTTCTGTACTGATTAGTTTGGCATTCTACTGGGGTTCTCTTTTCTGGTCAGGTTTGGGGTTTTCTATGGGACTTTGAGCTGGTCATGTTGGGAATCTTCCTGAGATCTCTGTGGTTGTGAGATTGGAGGTTTACCTAGGGTCACTGTACTAGACATTTCTGAGGTCTGCCTGGCATCTCTATTCTTCTCATGTTGAGGGTCTGCACTGGGTCTTTGTGCTGGTCAGACTGAGGTTTTCTGGGGGTTTCTGTGCTGATTGGTTTGGCATCCTGCTGGGATCTCTGATCTGGTCAGGTTCAGAGTCTTCTGTAGGTCTTTGTGCTGGTTAGATTGGAGGCATTCCTGGGTACCCTGTGATTGTGAGCTTGGTGGTCTACCACTGCATAAATCTTTCTGCTGGCCAGGTGACAGAGAGGCTAGGTGTCTGTGTTCCCAGACCGGTCAGGGTCTTTCTGATAATCAGGTTGAAGGTCATCTCAGGGTCTCCCTGCTGGTAAGATTGGGTGTCTTCCTGAGGAATTTGTTCTGGCCAGGAAATGTGTCTTCTGGGAATTGCTGTGCTCAATGAGTTTTGGGGGTACCCTTTCGTCTATGTCCTGGTATGTTTGTAATCTGTTTAGATCTTCATTCTGGTCACAGTGATATCTGCTGGGGATTTGGTTTTGGTTAAGTTGCAGTCTGCTTGGGGACTGTGTGCTCTTCATATTGGAGATCTGTCAGGTATCATTTTGCTGGTCCACTTGGGGATCTGCTAGTGTATCTGTGCTGGTCATGTTGTTTTTCTGCCAAAGATCTCTGTGCTGGTCAGATTGGGAGTCCGCAGGGAGTGTGTGCTGTTCAGAATTGAAGTCAGCCTGGGGTCTCTGTGTTCGTCAGCATGGGTGGTTACCTGAAGTTTCTGTGGTATCCTGGTTTGGACTCTGCTGGGGATAATAGTGTTGGTAATGTTGGTAGTCTTCCTGGGATTTTTATGGCATGTCAATTTGGATATTTTGAGGTCTTTGTGCTGTGTGTGTGTGGGAGTCAGCCTGCAATCTCTGCTGGTGAATTTGGAAGTCTGCTGGTGTCTCACTTGTGGTCACAGTTTGTGTCTAGCTAGGATCTCTATTCTTGTCATGTTGAAGTTATCCCTGAGGACAAACTGCTGGTCAGGTTGGGGAAACTTTTGAACTCTCTTCTGGTCAGGTTTGGTTACTGATGAGTTACTGTGCCTAGCATGTCTGGAGTCTTCTGGTGGTGTCTTTGCCTGTTAGGTTCCAGATCTACTGGGGTCTCTGTGGTTGTCATGTTGAGTGTCTGCTAGTGTCTTCATCCTGGTCAGGTTGGTGGTTGGCTGTACGTCTCTGAGCTGGTCAGGTTTTGGGTCTGCTGAAATTCTTTTTGCTGGTGAGTTCTGGGAATTGCTGGGAGTTTCTGAACTATTCATCTTAGGGGCTTTCTGGACATCTCTATACTAATCAGGTTGGAGGTCTGCAAGGGACTCTGTGCTGTTCACATTAGGGATGTGATTGGAGGTATCTGTTTTCAGTCACATTTGCAATCTACCTGAGAAATATTCTGGTCAAGTCCAAGGTCTGCAGGTGTCTTTCCGCTAGTCTTGTGTGTGTCTTAAGTCTCTCTTTTGTTCAAGGTGAAGGATGGCATTATGGCTGTGTTCTCAGTTTGAAGGTCTGCTGGGGCTTCCAGTGATTGTCAGATTTGGGGGCTGCTGAATCTCTCTGTGATGGTCGGGTTGTGTGTCTGCCAGGAGCCTCTCTGCTGGTTGTTTAGGGGTTCTATCAGGGTTCTCTGTGCTTACTAGCATTAGGATGTGCTTGAGATCGCTTTCCCTGGACATGTTAAGAGATTTTTTGGGTATCTTTGTTGGTCTGTTTGGAGATTTGCTGAGGTAGCACTTCTCATGAAGTTAATAGACTGCTCCATATTGTGCTTCTCAGGTCGGATGTATGTTGTGGGTATCTTTCTTGGTTAGGTTTTAGATCTGTAGCAGTTCCTGTGTTTGTCATGTTAAGTTTCTGCCTAAGGTCTCTGTATTAGTCAAGTTTGAGGTCAGTGGGTGATCTCTGTACTGGTCAATGATGTATCAGTCAAGGGTCTCTGTGCTGAACAGGTTGGTGTTCTGCTGGGTTCTCTGTTCTCAGTCACATTTGCAGTCTGCGTGGTGTCTCCTTTAGTCAGGCTTGGGATCTGCTGGGGTATCTCTTCTCATCTTGGGTGTGCCTAAGTTCTCTGTTCTGGTCATATTGGAGTTCTGTATTTTGGGCTCTGTTCTGGTCAGTTTGATGGTCTGAAATGGCTGTGTGTGATGGTTCAGTTTGGGATCTGCTAGATCTCTCTGGATGGTCTGGTTGTGGGTCTGCCAGAAGTCCCTATGCTGGTCATTTTGCAGTTCTATCAGGGTTTCTGTGTTCTTTAAGATGGGAATGTGCTGAACATCTTTGTGCCTGGTCGGGATGTGCATCTGCAAGGAGTCTGTATGCTCATCATTTGGGGTTTCTCTGAGGGTTCTCTGTGCTTGATAGGATTGGGATGGGCTGGAGATCACTTTCCCTGGTTAGGTTAGGAGTGTTTTAGGGTATCTGTGCAGGTCTATTTGAAGATTTGCTTAAATCGCTGTTCTGGTCAGGTTAATGGACTGGTAGGTATTGTGCTTGTCAGTTTGGGTGTATGCTGAGGGTTTCTTTCCTGGTCAGGTTCCAGGTCATCAGGGGTCCTTGTGCTTGTCATGTTGAGTCTCTGCCTGAGGTCCTTTTGTTGGTCAAGTTTAACTTTGATTGGTTTATTTTATTCTCATAAGGTTGATGCCAATCAGGTGTCTTTGTTTTCTGTAGGTTTAGATTCTGTTTCAGTGTCCTTTTTCCCAGTCACATTTGGTATCTGCCTTGGATCTGTCCTGGTCAGATTTCGGGTCTGTTGCTGTCTCTCTGCTGGTTTCAGGTATGTCTGCAGTCTCTGTTCTGCTCACATAAAGTAGGGTTTGTTGCCTTTCTCCTAGTCAATTTTGGATCTGCCGGGGGTCTGTGTTATGGTCAGTTTTGGAGTCTTCTGGGGCTCTCTGTGATGTTCAGGGTGTGGGTCTCCCCAGAGTCTCTATGTTGATCACTTGGGGGGTCCTGCCTGTGTGCTCTGTGCTTGTTAGGATGGAGATGTGCTGGAGATTTTTTTACCTGGTCAGAGTGGTGTTCTGATTTGGATATATGTGATGGTTTCTTTAAATATTTGCTGGGTTCTCTCAGCTACTCAGATTAATGTACCATTGTGTATTCTACTGGTTTGGTTGATTGTCTTCTTAGAGTCACTTTCCTGTTCAGGTTCCAATTCTCCATAGGTCCCTTAGCTTGCCATCTTGTGTTTCTTCCTGAGGTCTCTGTGTTGACATAGCCTGTGTCTAATCTGATAGCTCAAGGTCAGGTTGACAGAAGGGCTGTGATGCATGCACACTGGCTTCTGATCTCTCTTACCACAGAGCTGTAGACAGGACATAACTGATGATCTACTCAATGAGGACACCCACTGTATTTCGCTCTGCATGAGAGACATGCATACCATAGCACCAAGTACCAGCGCAGAATCTCAGTGAGATTCGCCATGGAGGTGCCTTTAAAACCAGTTACCAGAAATGGCCAGGCAAGTCCACTATCCCAGACACTGGTCAGTCCCCTCCCCAGGGTAGACTTCTGGATTTGTTAGCAGGTTGTCATGACCTGGAGCACCAAGATTAATTTCCATGACTCAATTGGAACACCTGGTTTAAAGAAAGGCAGAGTGTTAGGGTGAGAAGAGACTGTTGGAGGTGCACATGAGCCTGCAAGGATAGCTAGATGCCACACTCAAAAAGAGGAGCCCAAGAAACTGACAGTGGGCCAAGTAAAAAGATGGGACACAGATTGCCATCTGAGCCTTCACCCAGGGAAGTGACTTCACTCAGGGACATGGTCAGGGCTCCTGAATTTTAAATGCACCTGGAAAGGATTGATATGGATATCCTTTGCTTTTGTCTTCCCTACAGCTCAGCTCAGGAATCGCAGCACAGCCCAGACCCTGTTCTTATGACTCCAGAGAAGCTAGTTGCAGGGAAAACAGCCAGCCAATGTCAAACCATATCCAAACCCTGAGGAGCGTCCACTTGGAGCAACTGTACCAGAGCTACAGTTCTACCTAATGGTTAAAGAGCTGCAGTTTTATTAGCATGAGGCAGACCTTTCACTCTTGTGTTATGAGGTAGGGGGATGGATTCTGGAGCATTTCCTGGAAAAACTTGGCTCTGTCAAAGAACTCAGCATTCCTGGAGGATAAACTCTAATCTGAACCAGCTTTGCTGTTTAAAGGAAACCTGGACATGTCATTACACCCAGCATTTCTACACCACTGGCCAGATCTGGAATGTCCTCCTGCACTGTTTCCTGTATAAAACCTTCAATGCTGTTGCCAATCTTCTGAACTTCCCTATTATTGCCTTTCCCTTTCTTGTTAGCTTTTTTCTTCAATTTTTATACACATTTATATAATCTTTTACATTAAGGTGTGAAATTTTTCATAGTAGAATTTAATACTTACTATGGTAAAGTGTACTTTCATTAATATTATATCATCACTATCAAGCTCTGAAATATTTAATCAGATAGGGCAGTGATGGTGTTAAGATAAAATAGTGTCTCACACCATGACTAGGCAAGGCTTCCTTGACCACATCAGAGTTCACACACAAACCTAAACTAACCTCTAAGATAATCACCAAAAGAAATATTGTTTTTTAATGTATAGTTTGAATTTGTCTTTCTGTTATATTAGGTTGAGGTTGTCAGATAAGAATTATTTTTGAATGGCAACCTTTTGAGGGAGGGGGAAATGCTACACTAGTAAGTCTTATTTTGTAGTTCAGAAATTATTTGAGTTAAAGAACTTATGAGTCCAAGGACTCTTAGGGTTGTGAAATCTTATTGAAACTGAAATGTTTAATGTCTGGCATTACATCAAATTTTAAGTGGCGTAGTAGTTTTCAGAGTTTGTTTTGTTTTGTTTTGTTTTAAGAAAGGTAGAAACTTATTTTTAAAGATTAAAATTTTATCACTTTTTTTTACAAGATACAAATAACTTTAAGTTTTAGTGACATTTCTCAAAGATAGTTAAAAGTAGGATAATATTCCTCTTTTAGCTGATAGGTATCCTTTAGATAATACTTAGAATAAATATAAGATTTTCAATAGAATTATATGCAGTGGCTTAAAGGCTGTATTAGGTTTTTTAAAATTAAATTTAATATTGTCTTTAGAAAATTTTATAAATTATAAAGGAAATGTCAGAATCATAAAGTGAAAAAGAATACTAGTTTTATCTGTTTTGCTGTTCTTAGTTAAGAAATTGCTATAAATTACTCAGGTATATACATGTGTACACTTAAAATGCCTTGTCTGAAAAGTCTTCCATCATCAGGGACCTGAATTTCCCCAGTCTGTATGCTGGGTTTTATTCAATTCATCTCAGTCCCAATAATAATATTCTATGTATTGTCATCCACAGATTTCAGTGTCCCCTTAGGGAACTCTCTCCTCTTATTCTTTTCTTTTTCTTCATCCAGTTAGCCTTTTCAAGAGCTTGGTTGTTATTACAACTTGATAGAGGCATTTGGTGGATATGAGAATGAGACTGGCTATTAGTGGTTGGAAAAGCATGGTGATAGCACCTTGACTGTTTAACCCTAACTTTGTAAAATCTGCATTTATTTCACAGTAATGATTTTTGCACATCCATTAAGTATGCATAAATGTTTTGTTGTTTGATCCCTAAATGTAGACATTAGAATTTCTTTTGTAAGGAAGACAATCTTTATTTTTTTACTATAAAACTGTACAATTTCATAATTTTTTTCATAAAGTCTTTCCACTCTAGTATGATTTCCTTTAGGGATTTGAATCAGTGTTTGGTTTCATTTTTTATTTTTTATTTATTTTTTTTTCTTTTTTAATCCTTATCTTTTTTTTTTTAAATTCATTTTTATTGTTAGACTTATTGGGGTGACATCTGTTAGCAAGGATTACATAGGTTTCAGACATACAATTCCACAGTGCATTGTCAACTTGATGCATAATAAGTTCACCACCTAATGTGACCCCTCTTTCCATCCCCTTATATTTAGCTTCCCCCCTCCTCTCCCACCCCCTCCCCTAATTTTGGTAAGTTAAGCTTCCCAATGTAAACTTGCATGTCCTATAAAATATCCCCACTAGAAATCCGAGAAGTCTTGCCTTATTGAGAGCCTAGTGCTTGATTCTTTTATGAATTCATTGCTAGAAAACCTCATATAGATAAACTTTCCTTAACACCATACTAAAGAAATTAATGAAGGTGTTAAAAAATTATTATTGTTAAATTTGTTGAAATACAATTTAGGCTCAAACCTGAAATGAAAGCAAATATTAGCATAACAACAATAATTAATTAGATATTTTTTATTGTTAAATTCATTGGGATGACATTTACTAGTAAAAGTTACATAGGTTCCAGGTGTACAATTCTATATTATATACTCCACATGCTGCATTAATTGTTCATCACCCCAAGTCTGTTCTCATTCTATCACCAAGACAATTTTTACTAACTCTTTTTTTTTGAGTTAAGTACTCTGATTTCCAAATTGCTTTTCCAGAGAAGATATTGAGAATGAGGAGAGTGGCAAATATCTCTCTACTTAACTACTATTTAAAGAAAGGGGAGGGGTGGGAGAGAAAGGGGGAAAAGCTAAATGTAAGGTGATGGAAATTGAAGTCACATTAGGTGGTGAACTTATTATATATCAAGTTGACAATGCACTGTAGAATTGTATGCCTGAAACCTATGTAATCCTTGCTAACGGATGTCACCCCAATAAGTCTAACAATAAAAATGAATTTAAAAACATTATCTGCTCAGAAACCTCCACAATAAAATTTTTTTAAGAGAGGACAGAAATCCTGGTATTAATTAATTATGGTATAGTCATTTTACCATGCCATTGATTTTCAATTTCTAACCCACTGTTAAAGAAACTCTAGAATTTAGTGTTGAAGTAAGAGATGCTTAAACAATATGCCATAGGATGGAGCTGTTCTGTTATACAAAATCTAGTATATTCAACTGTGGTTCTTTTAAAAAATAAATTTTGAATCCAAGATCAGTGAACATTAGAAAAGATGCTGCAGTCCTTCAAGGCCAGACATGGCTAGGAGTGCAGTAAGAACCCCAGGGTTCCAGGGTATGGACACTTGCAGGGCATAGTGCTGCTAGATACTTGAGTTGAACCAATCAACCTTAGTGACTTCCTTATGATAAACCAAATTTTTGTCAGTAGTGGTCATGCATATCTCTGTGCTGTGATGCACTTTCCCCAGAGAACTTAGAGAAAGGTCCTAAATTTTTCTATGTGGATCACTTTCTGGAAAGATTTCTTTGTTAGTTGATGTGCAATGCAATGCAGTAGGTCCACAGTAATGTGGAGAATTTCAAATGCTGTAAAGTCATGGGAAATAAACCAAACAGTGCCTGTTAATTGTGGTTATTAATGTCAAGAGGAAATTATACTTTATTAAACTGAATCAGTTTTTATGAGAACAGACATTCAACTTTGTGAAATTGTCATAAAAATTGTGCTATATACTTCAGTCCTTAATATCACTATAGTCACCTGCCTGGGGTCTCTGTGTTCGTCAAGTTGGGAGGTCGGTTTGAATCTTTCTGCTTCTCAGGTTCAGACATTTTTGGTAATGTGCTGCTCATTTTGCTTGTCTGATGGTGGTTTCTTTGTTTATCAGGGCCTTGTCTGTTTTGGTGTCTGTGCTGGTCACATTGAGTTTCTGTCTGACGTGTCTGTGCTGGTCACGTTGGAGGTCAGCTCGAGGTCTCTATGCTGGTCAGGTTGGACGTTTGCATAAGGTCTCTGTGTATGTAAGGTTAAGATTGGTCCAGGGTCTCTGTGCTGGTCAGGTTGGGGGTCTTACTTGGGTCTCTGTGCTGGTCAGGTTAGGAAACATGGGATCTCTGTGCTCAGTGTGGTTTTGGGGCAGAATTTTGTCTCTGTCCTGGTCATATTTGGGGTCCCCTTGCTTCTCTTTGCTGATGACAGAAATATCTTCCTGGGGACTCTCTTTTAGTCAGGTTGCAGGTTTGATAGGTTTCTGTGTGCAGTTCAGGTTGGAAATTAGTCAGATTTTTTTGCTGGTCCAGTTGGGAGTGTTCTGTAGTCCCTGTGCTGGACATGCTGTGTTGGACTTAGGTCTCTGTACTGGGAAGTTTGGGGGTCTGCCAGGAGTTTGTTTCGTAGTAGCAATAGGTTTCAGCTGAGTTCTCTGTACCTTGTCAGGTTGGTGGTCTTCCTGGGATCTCTGTGATATGTCAATTTGAGATTTTCATGGGTCTCTGTGAACAGTGAGGTTGGGCGTCTACCTGGGGTTTCTATGCTGGTGTCTTTGGAATTCTGCTGGTGTCCCACTGTTGGTCACACTTAGTGTCTGCTTTGGGTCTTTAGTGTGGTCATGTTGAAGATAAGTCTGAAGACACTGTGCTGTTTATGTTGGGGCCTGTTTTGATCTCTGCTGGTTTGGTTGGGAAAATGATGGGGTACTGTACCTATCAGGTTGGGCATCTGCTTAAGGTCTCTTTGCTGGTCAGGTTCTACGTCTGCTGAGTTTTCTGTACTTGTCATGCTGAGTGTTGGCCTGGGGTCTCTGTTCTGCTCATGTTGAAGTTTGCATGGGTGTCTCTTTGCTGGTAAGATTTTGAGTCTGCTGGGGATCTCTGTGCTATTCAGCTAAGGTGTCTTCTGGGAGTCTTCATACTGGTCAAGTTAGAGGTCTGCATGGGGTCTCTGTTCTTCCCAGATTGGTTGTCTGCCTGGGGACTCTGTGCTGTTCACATCAGGGGTCTTCTAGGAGGTTTTGTTTCCAGGCACATTTGAAGTGTTCCTGGGGTGTTTGTTCTGGTCATGTTGGAGGACTGCATTCATAGCTCTATTCTGCTTAGGTTGGAGTTCTGCTGAAGCTGTCTGTGATAATGAAGTTAGCAGTCTGCTGGGGCTCTCTGTGATACTCAGGGGGGGTTCTTCCAGGCATCTCTATGTTGGTTATTTGAGGGTTCTCTCAGTGTTCTCCATGCTAGTTATGATGGGGATGTGCTGGAGATCTGTGTGCCTGGTCAATTTGGTGTCTTCTTGAGGTATCTGTGCTGGTATCTTAGAAGATTTTTCTGGGATCCCTATGCTGGACAGGTTAATGGACTGCTGGGTGTTGTGCTTGTCAGGTTATGTGTCTCTTATATGTCTCTTTCCATGTTAGGTTCCAGCTGTGTAGCTGTCCCTGTGTTTGTCATTTTCACTTACTGCCTGAGTTCTCTGTGATTGTCTAGTTTGAGGTTGGTGGGTGGTCTTTGCCTTGGTTGGGTTGGGGTCAGTCTAAGATCTGTATGGTGGGTAGGTAGGGTTTCTGCTGGGGGTCTGTGTTCCAGGTCACTTTTGGAATCCGACTGGGATCTGCCTTGGTCAGGTTTGGGGGCTGCTGAGATCTCTTTGCTGGTCTCTGTGCCTGGGGTCTCTGCTCTGGTCAATTCAGAGGTCTGCATTGTGGGCTCTGCTCTGGTCATGTTGAGTGTTTGTGGGGGCTTTTTGTCATGGTAAATTTAGGAGTCTGCTGGGTCTCTCTGTGATGTTCAGGCTCAGGATCTGCCATGTGTCTCTATTCTTGTCATTAGAGGATTCTGTCAGAGTTCTCTTTGCTGCTTAAGATGGAGATGTGTTGGAAATCTTTTTGCCTAGTCAGGTTGTAGGTCTACTTGGAGTATTTGTGATGGTCTGTTTGGAGATTCACTTGGGTCTTTAGACTGGTCAGGTTAATGGTCTAATAGGTACTGTGATTATCAGGTTGGGTGGCTGTTGGGGGTCTCTTTTTTCATCAGGTTCCTATGCTTGGAACCTGCAGGGGTCCCTATGCTTGTTATGTTGAGTTTGTCCCTGAGGTCTTTATATTGGTCAAGTTTGATGTCAGTGAGAGTGTCTCTGTTTTGGTCATGTTGGGATCAGTCTGGTGTCCCTCTACTAGGTAAGTCGGGTTTCTGCTTAGAGTCTCTGTGCTGGTCTGCTTCACATCTTCTGGAAGTTTCTATGCTGATTAGCTTAGGGTCCTGCCAGGGATTTCTCTTCTGATCAGATTGGGGGCCTACTGGGTGTCTTATGTGCTAGTCAGGTTGACGGTCTTCCTGGGGTCTCTTTGGTCGTGAGGTAGGGAGTTTGCCTGAGGTCTCTTAACCAGTCAGTTTTAAGGTCTGCTTAAGCTTTCTGTTGTGGTCAGTTTTGGGGTCTGCTCACAATTTTTGTACTTACTGATGTTGCTGTGTGCTGGTGATGTTGCAGATTGCCTGGTGACTCTGTGCTGGTCAGTTTTGAGCTCTGCAAGGGGGCTCTGTGCTTGCCATGTTGGGAATCTGCCCTGAATTTCTTTGATGGCCAGGTTGGGTGTCTATTTGAGTTATCTGTGGCTGGTAATTTTGAGAGTCTGCCTTGGGTCTCTGTGCTCATCTGGTAATGGGTAGGCCAGCAGTTTATGTGCTGGTCATTTCAGGGATTTTCTGGATGTTTTTATGCCAAGTAATGATAAGAATCTGCTGGGGGTCTCTGTGGTGGTCAGGTTAGAGTTATATCAGGGTGTCTGTGCAGGTCAGAATTGGTGTTTGTCTGGGAGTCTGTTCTGGTTAGGTTGAGGGTCTGTTGGTGTTTCTGTTCTGGTCACGGGGTTCTCTGCTTGGAGGCTCTGTGCTAATCAGGTTTAAGGTCTGCTGGGCAATTTGTGCGATCAGGTTGGGGGTTTTCCAGGACTCTCTGTTAGTGTCAGTTTAGGGTTCATGCTGGGATTTATGTGTTCAGTCATATTAATAGTATTCTAGGAGTCTCTGTGCTTTTCAGGTTGTATGTTTGCCTGGGGTCTCTGCTGCACAGTTTGAGGGTATGCTGGGACTCTTTCAGATGGTCTGGTTGGGGGCCTTCTTGAATATCTGCTGGTGTTGTTGGGGAAATGATAGTGTGTTATGCTAGTCAGGTGTGGAGTCAGCAGTTGTCTCTTTTCTTTTCAAGTTCCAGGTCTATTGGAGTCTCTGTGATCATCACATTGAGTGTCTGCCTTGATCTCTGTGATGATCAGGTTTCAGGAAGGCTAAGGGCCTGTTCCCAGTGAGGTGGAAATTAGTCAGGGGTCCATGTGCTAGTCAGGTTGGAGGTTATATCAGGGTCTTTGTCTGGTCAGCTAGGGTGTCTGACTGGGGCCTTAGCCCCTGTAAGGTTAGGTGCCTTCTGGGAATCTTTGGGCTTTGTGAGGTTTGGGGACTGCCTTTGGACTCTATCTTGGTCATGTTTTTGGGTCTGCTTTGGTCTCTGTACTGGTATCAGGGACATCAGGCTGGGGACTCTATTTTGGTCAGGATTCAGGCCTGCTGGGCATTTTTGAGCTATTCAGGTTCAAAACCTGTCAGCTGTTTTTCTGCTGGTTTAGTTGGAGTCTCTGTGCTTGTCAGGTTGAGGGTCTGCCAGGGGTGCTAGTCAGGACTGGTGTTGGTCTTGGGAGTTTGTGTTGGTCAGGTTTGGTGTGTGCTGTTGTCTCTGATCTGGTCACAGGGTTCTTTGCCTAAGGTCTTTGTGCTGGTCCATTTGAGGTCTCCTGGGGGTGTTTGTGGTGATCAGGTTAGGAGACTACCAAGAGTCTCTGTGATGGTCAGTATAGGGTTCATAGTGAAATTTATGAGCCCGATCATGTTAAGGGTATGCCAGGGTTCACTGTGTTGCTCAGATTGGAGGTCTGCTTGGTGTCTCTGCTGCACAGGTTGGGGATCTTCTGGGAGTCTCCATGCTGGTCACATTGGGGTCTCATTGGATATCTGCTGGTGTTGTTGAGAAAAAGGTAGGGTACTGTGCTGGTTATGTGGAGGACCAGCAGGGCCCTCTTTGCTTTTCATATTGCAAGTCCGCTAGAGTCTCTGTGATCATCACGTTGAGTGTCTGCCTTGATCTAGGTGCTAGCCAGGTTACCGGGAAGCAAGAGGTTTCTCTTCCCAGTCAGATGGGGAATTGGACTGGTGTCTTTCTGATAGACAGGTGGTAGGTCATCTTGGGGTCTCTGTGCTGGTCAGATTGTGTTTCTGCCTGGGGACTTAGTGTCAGTCAGGTTAGGGGACTTCTGGGGATTTTGGTGCTCAGTAAGTTTGGTCCCTGTCCTAGTCATGTTTCAGGAGTGCTTGTGTCTCTGTGCTGGTCGCAGGGTTATTTGCCTGGGGACTCTACTTTGTTCAGGTTGCATATCGCTGGAGGTCTGTATACTGTTCAGATTTGGAACCTGTATGGTGTTTCTTTGTTGGTCCACTTGAGGGTGTACTCGAAATTCTGGGCTGGTCATATGCTATTTCTGCCTGGGGTCTCTGCACTGGTCATATTAGGTGTCTGCGGATATTCTGTGTGCTGCTCAGGGTGTAGATTAGCCTGGGGTCTCTGTGTCTGGTCAGGTTTCATGTCTGCCTGATGTCTCTGAGTGGATCTCTTCTTTGGGCTTTGATGGGTATAAATGCACATGTAAAAATTAGGGCCTTCCTGGGGTCTCTATGACATGTCAATATGGGTATTTCTGGAATCTCTATGCTTGTCACGTATGGGATCTGAATGAACTCTCTGTGCCCAGTCAGGTTGTAAGTCTGCCTGGGGTCTCTGTGCTGGTATATTTGGAAGTCTGCTGGTGTCTCTGTGATTGTCCCACTTAGTGTCTGCCTCAGGTCTCCATTCTGGTCATGTTAAAGTTATTCCTGGTGACTCTGATGATAAGTTTAAGGTCTATTTTTATCTCTCTGCTGATCAACTTAGGAGCCTGATAGGGTACTGTGCCTATCCAATAAGGTGTCTGCTGGGGATATCTTTCCTGGTCCGTTTTCAGGTCTGTTATTTTCTGTATGCTTGTCATGTTGAGTGTCAATCTGGGGTTTCTGGACTGGTCAGGTTTGAGGTCTGCCTAAGTTTTCTGTGCTGGTCTGCTCATGGTTTTTGTACCTACTCATGTTGGTCTGTGTGCTTTTGAGGTTAAAGGTTGTCTGGTTTTTTTGTGCTGGTCAGTTTTGAGCTCTGCATGGGGGCTCTGTGATTGTCATGCTGGGATCTGTCTTGGTCTCTCTGATGGTCAGGTTGGGTGTCTACCTGAGTTATCTGTGGCTGATCATGTTGAGAGTCTGCCTTGGGTCTCTGTGCTGGTCTGATAAAGGGTCTCCCAGGGTTTTGTGTGCTGGTCATTTCAGGGTTCTTCTGGGTGTCTTTGCATCTAGTAAAGATAAGTGTCTGCCTGGGGTCTCTGTGCTGCTCAGGTCAGAGATATTTCATGGGTGTCGGTGCAGGTTTTAATTAGTGTTTGTCTGGGGAATCTACGCTGGTCAGGTTAGGGGTCTGTGGTGTCTGTGTTCTGGTCATGGGGCTCTCTGTCTGGAATCTCTCTGTAATCAATTTTGAGGTTTCCTGAAGGTCATTGTTCTTCTCAGGTTGGGGGCTTTCCAGGGGTCTGTCTGACGGTCAGGTTATGGTTTATACTAAGATTTATGTGCTTGGTAATGTTTAGTGTATTCCAGGGGTCTCTCTGTGGCTCAGGTTAAAGGTCTGCCTCGATTCTCTGCTTCACAGGTTGGAATTCTGCTGCGAGTCTCTGTGCTGTTCTTGTTGGGGGTGTTGTTGAATTTCTGGCATTGTTGGTAAAATGCTAGTGTACTTTCCTGCTCAGGTAAAGGGTCAGCCGGTGTTTCTGTAATTTTTATGTTCCAGGTCTGCTGGAGTGTCTCTGATCATCACATTGAGTGTCTGCATTGATATCTGTGATGATCAGGTTACAGGGAGGCTAGGGGTGTCTGTTACCAGTCAGCAGAAAATTGGCCAGGGGTCTCTGAGTTAGTGAGATTGTAGGTCATCTAAGGGTCTTTGTGGTGGTCAGATTGGGTGTCTCAGGCCTTAGTTTTGGTCAGGTTAGGGGCTTGCTGGGCATCTCTGTGGTCAGTGAGTTTGGGGGGGGCGATGCCTTTGGTCTTTATCCTGGTGGTATTTTGTGTCTGCTTGGATCTCTGTGCTGGTAACAGAGACATCTGCCCAGAGACTGTTTTGGCTGCTTTGCAGGTCTGCTGGGTGTTTGTGTGCTGTTCAGCTTGGAAATTTCTCAACTGTTTCTTTGCTGCTTCTGTTGGTCTTCTGCTAGGGTTTCTGTTCTGGTCATGTTGTTTTTCTGATTGCCTGGGGTCTCTGTGCTGGTTAGGTTGGAGGTCTGATGAGATGTACTTGCTGCTCAAGTTGGGAAAATTCTGGGGACACTTCTGGTCAGGTTGATGTTCTACTGGTAATTTCTTGCTGGGCAGGATCAGTCGGAGACCTCTTTGCTTTTCATATTGTAGGTCTGTTGGAGTCTCTGTGATTACCACGTTGAGTGTCTATCTTGATCTCTGTGCTGGTCACGTTACAGCATGGCTAGGAATCTGTTTTCAGTCAGGTGGGAATAGGCCAGTGGCCTATGTGGTAGTCAGATTGGATGATATCTTGAGGTCTCTGTGCTAGACAGATTTGGTGTCTGCATGGCTACTTAATGCTGGTCAGGTTAGGGGTCTTCTGGAATTCTCACTGTTCACTGAAATTTGGGGACTGTCTTTGGTCTCAGCCTTGGTCATGTTTAGAGGTCTGCTTGGGTCTGTGTGCTCCTCACAGGCATATGTTTTTGAGGACTCTGTTTTGGAAAAGTTTCAGGTATTCTAGGGGTCTTTATGCTGTTTGGATATTGGGGATCAGTCAGACTATACTTTGCTGATCCAGCTGGGGTTCTCTTGGGGTTACTTTGCTGGACATGTTGTGTTTCTGCCTATGATTTCAGTGCTGGTCAGACTGCAGTTATGCCAAGAGTCTGTGTGTTGTTCATGGTGGGGGTCAGCCTGGAGTCTCTTTGACTGGTCAGGGTTTTAGTCTGCCAGGGGTCTCTGTGCTGGTCAGGCTGGGTGTCTGCCCAGGGTCTCTGTGCTGGCCTGGTTTGTGGTCTGTTGGGTGTATTTTTGTCAGTAATGTTGACAGTCTTTCTGGGGTCTCCATGATATGTCAATTTGTGTCTTTCAGGGGGGTTCTCTCTCCTTCGCAGGTATTGGGTCTGCATGGGTTTTTTGTGCCCTATAACCATGGGTGTCTGCCTGGGGTCTCTCTGCTGGTCATATAGAAGGTATGAGTGTGGAACCTGCTTGTCAAATTGGAGTCAGTTTTGATCTATTTGCTGCCCAGGAATAGGCACTGATAGGGTACTGTGCCTATCAGGTTGGGGGTATGTTATGGGTCTCTTGGCTAATCAGGATTCAGGTCTGCTCCGGTCTCCATTCTTGTCATGTTGAGCATCTGCCTAGGGTCTCAGTCCTCATAACATTGTAGGTAGGCTGAGTGTCTCGGCTGGTCAGGTTTTGAGTCTGCTGGTAGTTGATGTGCTGCTGAGTTTTGGGGTCTGCTTGGGGTTCCTGTACTCTGTACTTTAGCAGTCTTATGAGGGTCTCTATGCTGGTCAGGTTGTAGGGTTGCATGAGGTCTTTGTACTGGCCAGAGTAGTTGTCTGTCTGGGGACTCTCTGCTGGTCAAGTTAGGAGTCTCCTGGGGTTCCCCGTTCCCTCTCTCATATGGAATCTGCCGAGTGGTTGTCCTGGTCAGGTCTTGAAACTGCTGGTGTTATTCTGCTGGTCTTGTTTGTGCCTAGGGTCTGTGCTCTGGTCATCTCAGATGTCTACATTGTAGGCTCTATTCTGATCAGGTTAGGGTTATGCTGGAGCTCTCTAAAATGTTCAAATTTGTGTTCGGCTGGGGATTTGTGTTCTGGTCATGGTTTGGGTCTGCCAGGAGTCTCTATGCAGGTCATTTGGGGGTTTTGTCAGGGTTCTCTCTGGTTCTTGTGATGGGAAAATTCTGGAGACCATTATGCCTGGTCTGGATGAGAAACAGCTTGGGATATCTGTGCTGCTTTGTTTAAATATTTCCTGGGATTTCTTGGCTGGTCAGTTTAATAGACTGCTGTGAACTGTACTTAGCAGGTTCAGTATCTGTTGAGGGTCACTTTCTTGGTAATGCTTAAGATCTTCCGGTGTCCTTTTGCTTTTCATGGGGAATGTGTGCCTGAGATTACTGTGTTGGTCAAGTTTGAGGCTAGTGGAGGTCTTTCAGTTGTGGTCTGGTCAGAATCAGTCGGAGATTCTGTGCTGGGCAGGTTTTGGTTCAGCTATGAGTTTCTTTGAGCAGTCATATTTTAAAACTGTCTTGGTTTTTGTGTGGTCATGCTTGGGGTGTGCTGAGGAATCTCTGCTGCTCAGTTTGGCAATCTGCATGAGGCCTCTGTACTTGTCAGGTTGAAGGTCTTCTTAGGGACTTCTTGGTGGTCAGGTTGGGGGTTTGCTAAAAGTATTTATTCAAAGCCACTTTTGGAATCTGCCTGGGGACCGTCTTAGTTAGGTTAGGTTTCTGCTGGTGTTCTTTCTTCTGGTCTTGTGTGGGCCTAAAAGCTCTGCTCAGGTCAGGATGGGAGTTTGTTGTGGCCATTTGTGATAGTCAGGTTATGCATCTGCTGGGGATTTCTCTGATGATCAGGTTGGGGTTATGCCAAGGATCTCTATGCTAGTCATTTGGGAGTTATTTCAGGGTTCTCAGTGCTGCTTAGGAAAGACATTGCTGGAGATCTTTGTGCCTTTTCAGGTTGGAGGTCTGCTTGGGGTGTCTGTGCTGGTCCCCTTGGAGATTCACTTAGTTCTGTCTGCTGGTCAGTTTAATGCATTGCTGGGTACAGTGCTTGTCAGGTTTGGTGTCTGCTTGGTGTCTCTTTCCTGGCCAGGTTACATGTCTACTGGGGTCCTTGTGCTTGTCATGTTGAGTTTCTTTTTTGTTTTTGTTTTTGCTTTTTGGTATGTAGGTAGCTCCCTGGCTGGGAATCGAACCCAGACCTCAGCACTGACAGCGCCAGTGCTGAAACCTTAAGCCACTACACCATCAGGGAACTCCCCAATCATGTCGAGTTTCTGCCTGAGGTCTCTGTGTTGGTCAAACTTCAGATGGGTAAGGGGTCTCTGTTCAGGTCTGGTGGACATCCATTGGGGCTCTCTGTGTGGGGAAAGTTGGGGTTCTGCTCTAGGTTTTTGTGCTGGTCAGGTTGAAATATTTTGGTGGATTCTTTGCTGAAATGATTAGGCGTCCTGCTTTGGTTTTTTCTTCTGTTTAGGTTGGGGTTTTGTTCCAGGGCTTTGTGCTTCTTCATGTGGTGGACATGCTGAGGTCACCATTGTCATCAGATTGGCGTTGTAGCTCCGGACTCTGTACTGGTCAGTTTTTAGGTTTGCCTGGTTTGTCTGTGCTGGTTAGTTGGATGGTATATTCAGGATCTTTGGAACCAGTTAAGTGTGGGGAATACCTAGGGTCTTTGTTCTGGTAAGGTTATAGATTTCTTGAGGGGTTCACACTAGTCATTTTTGAGTTCTGCCATATTTTGGGTCTGCTTTGCTTGTCTGTGCTTCTCAGGTTGGGTGTCTGCTTGAGAACTCTGTGGCCTGTCATATTGAGAGTCTGTCTTATTTCTCTGTGCTGGTCTAAATATGGGTCTTCCAGGGGTTTATATCCTGGTCTTTTGGGGGTTCTTTAGGGTAATCTCTGTTGGTTAGGATGGGGATGTGCTAAAAATATTTGTGACTGTTTGGGTTGGGGTACTTCTTGAGGTATGTATTCTGGTCTGTTAGAAGATTTGCTGGGGTTTCTGTGCTACACTGGTTATATGGACTGCTAAACACTCTACATGTGTTTCTCTTGTTATATCAGGTTCCAGGTCTGCAGCAGTCCCTGGCTTTGTCATGTTGAGTTCCTGACTGAGGTCTCTGAGTTTGTTGAGTTTGAGGTTGTTGTGTTGTCTCTGTTTTAGTCAGATTTGGGTCAGTCACAAAACTCTGCTCAATCAGCTGGATTTCTACTGAGGGTCTCTGCTCCTATTCACATTAGGAAATCTACCTGGGGTCAGTCTTGGTCAGGTTTTGGACCTGCTGGTGTCTCTCTGTTGGTTTTGTTTGTTCCTGGGTTCTCTGTTATGGTCATGTTGGAGGTCTGCATTGGGGACTCTGCTCTGCACAGGCTAGGGTCTGCTGGGGTGATCTGTGATCACAGATCAGGGTCTGTGAGAAATCTCTATGCTGGTCATTTGAGGGTTCTGTCATGTTTCTCTGTGCTGGTTATGAAGAAGATGTGCTAAAGATGATGTGCTGGGTCACATTGGGAGTCTGCTTCGGATATCTGTGCTGATCCAATTGAAGATTTTCTGAGATTTCTTTGGTTGTCAGGTTCATAGAGTGTTTGGTAGTGTGCTTGTCAGGTTGGGTGTGTGCTGTGGGTCTTTTCCCTGATCAGGTTCCAGGTCTGCAGGGGTCCCTGTGCTCATCATGGTGACTCTATGCCTGAGGTCTCTTTGTTGGTCAAGTTGGTGTTCAGTGTGTGGTGTCTGTTTTGTTCAGGTTAGGATAGTCAAAGGTCTTTGTGCTGGGCAGGTTTTGATTCTCCTAGGGTTCTTCTTTCCAGTCATATTGGGATAAACCTGGGTTTTTCCATGGTCCAGTTTGGGGTGTGCTAGAGTCTCTCTGCTGGTTTTCTGCCTAGGGTCTTTGTTCTTGTCTCCACGGAGGTCTGTATTATGACTTTGTTGTGGTGAGTTTGGGGGTTTGCTAGGAATCTTCGTGATGATCACATTACTGTCTGCCACGATGTTTTATGCTGTTCATTTGAAGGTTTTTACATGGTTCTTTGTGCTGGTTAGAATGATGAGGTGCTGGATATCTCATTGCCTCAACAGGTTTTGGTTCTGTTTGCGGTATCTGTGCTTGTCTTTTGGAAGATTTGCTGGGGTCTCTCTGCTTCTCAGGTTAATGCACTTCTTGGTACTGTGCTTGTCAGGTTGGGTCTGCCTGAATTCTCTTTGGCTGCTCATGTTGAAAAAATGCTTTGGATCTCTGTGCTGGTCTAGATATGGGCCTTCCAGGGGTTTATGTACTGGTCTTGTCAGGTGTCTTCTGGCTATCTATGTGCCCTGTAATGATAAAGGATTTTCTGCAGTCTCTGTCCTGGTCAGGTTGGACGTCTGGATCAATGTTTGTGCTGCTCAGGTTTGGGGGTTTCTTGATATTTTTCTGCTGAGGTAGGTGTTCTCCTGGTGATTTTTTCTGTTCACGTTAGAGGTCTAATAAAAGTCACTCTGCTGGTCAAATTGGGGTTTGCCAGGGGTATCTGTGATGATCAGTGTAGGGATGACACTATAATTCATTTGCCCAGTCATGTTAAGAGTATTTCAGGGGTTCCCTTGCTGCTCAGGTTGGAAGTGTGCCTGGGGTTACTGCTAACAGGTGGGGGCTCTGCTGGAAGTCTCAGTCCTGGTCAAGTTGAGGGCCTGATTGGATCTCTGCTGGTGTTATTAGAAGAAAGGTACAGTCCTTTGCTGATAAGTTTGGGGTAGTTTAATGGTCTCTGTGCTATTCATGTTCCACGTCTGCTGGTAAGGTTACAGGGAAGCTCGGGATCCCTGTTTGCAGTCAGGTGAGGAATGGCCAGGGATCTCTCTGCTAGTCACATTGCAGGTCATCTTGGGGTTTCTGTGGTGGTCAGATTAGGTATTCTCCTGGATATTTAGTGTTCATCAGGATAGGGGTCTCTGGAGGATATATATTCTTACTGAGACTTATAGGCTGCATTTTTTGCTGTGTCTTGGTCAAGTTAGGTGTCTGCTTGGGTCTCTGTGTTATTCACAGGGACATTTGCCTGGGGACTCTGTGTTGGTCAGTTTGCTTGTCTGCTTGGGGTCTGTGTGCTGTTCAGGTTGGAGATATGTGAGGTGTTAATTTTGTGGTGCAAAGGGGTTCTGCTGTGGTTTCTTTGCTGGTAATCTTTTACTGCCTGGAGTCTCTGTGCTGGAAAGATTAGGGATCTGCTCATAATGTGTGTGTTGGGGATCAACCTGGGGACTTTGTTCTTGGTGAGGTTTTAGGTCTTCCTGGCATCTATTTGCTGGTGTGGTTAGATTTATGCCTGGGGTCTCTTTGCTGGCCTGGTTTAGGGTCTTCTGGGTATAATTGTGTTGGTATGGTTGTGTTTCTTTCTGAAGTTTCTAAGACATGTCAATTTGGGTGTTTTAGTGGTCTATGTGATTTCCAGGTTTGGAGTCAATTGGGGTTCTTTTCTTGCAGTCAGGTTCCAGGTCTGCAGGAGTGCCTGTGCTTGTCATGTTGAGTTCCTGCCTGCAGTCTTTGGATCAAGTTTAAGGTCACAGGAGTGTCTGTGTTCTGGTCATGTTGAGATCAGTTGGGGGTCTCTGTGCTGAACAGGTTTCAGTTTTTTTGAGGAGCTTTATGTTTGTCAAGTTGAGGTCTTCTGAGTATTGTTGTCCTGATTACACTTGGGTCCCACTAAGGTTCTCTGTTATGTTCAAATTGGGGTCCTTTTGAAGTCTTCATGGTTGTGACATTCGTGGTCCGCCTGGGGTCTGTGTGGTGGTGTGGTTATGGGTCTGCCAGGGATTTCTGTGCTGGACATGTCAGGGGTCTTTTGGGTTTCTGTGAATTTAATAATTATAAGGGTTTCACTGTGTGTTCTGTGCTGGTCAGGTTGGAGGTCTCGTTTGATCTTCCTGTTGCTCAGGATTGGGGAATTCTGGGTACTCTTCTGTTGAGCTTGGAGTTCTCCTGCTTATTCTTTTCTCATCAGGTTAGTGGTCTACTGGAGGTCTGTGTGCTTGTCAGGTATGAGGTCAGCTGGGGTGTCTGTGCTGGTCAGATGGGGTGGGGGTCTCCCAGGTGTCTCTGCGATGGTTAGGGTAGGTACAAAGCTAGGATTTATGTGTGCGGTCACGTTAAGTATATTCCAGGGGTCTCTGTGCTTCTCAGTTAGGAGGTTTGCCTGGGGTCTCTGATACACAGGTTGAAGGTCTGCTCTAATACTCTGTGCTGGTGTGGTTGGAGTTCTGGTTGTTTCTTTGCTGGGGTTGTTTGCGAAATGGTGGGGTACTGTGCTGGTCAGGTTAGGCTCAGCAGATGTCTCTTTTTTTTTTAATGTTCCAAGTCTGCTGGATCTCTGTGATCATCATGTTGAGTGTCTCCTTTGGTCTTTATGTTTGTCAAGATACAGGGAAGCTAGGAGCCTCTGTTTTTCTTCAGGTGGTTATCGACCTAGGGTCTCAGCGCTGATCCTGTTGGAAGTCATCTCAGCGTCTCTGTGTTTGTCAGATTGTATGTGTAGTTGAGACACTAGTGTTGGTCAGGAGAGGGGTCTTCTGTGGATATCTGTGCTCAGTGAGGTTTGGGGATTCTTTTTGGTTCATCTCCTGGTCATAATTAGTTTCTTCTTAGGTCTCTGTGCTAGTCTTGTTATGAATATGCTATGTGCCGGGGTTGTTCTGAGTGTCTATGTGCCCAGTATTGAACGACAGGTTTTATCCTCCTTCTGTTTAGGTTGGGGGCTTTTGGGTATCCTTCTGGTGAGGATGGGATAACGCTGTTGATTACTTGATTATCAGATTAGAGGTCTACAGGGTTGTCAGTTGATGGTCTGAGTGTTTTCTCTGTGCTGACCTATTTAGAAATACGCTAGTGTCTTTGTGGTGGTTGGATTTAGTGTGTGCCTTGGTTTTCTATGCTGGGACTGCTGACATTATGCCTGGAGATTCTGTGATGGTAAGGTGAGGTATATTTTGATTTGTCTGCTGGTCTGGTTAGGAGACTGATGTAACTAATGTGCCTATCAGGATGTTGGTCTGCATGGGGGTCTCTTTGCTGGTCCCTTTCTATGTCTATGGGGTCTCTACACTTGCCATGCATGGTGTCCCTCTGGCATTCAGTTCTAATCATGTTAGAGAGTTGCTGTGATCTATGTGCTCATCAGGTTTTGGGTCTGGTGTGGGTCTCTGTGCTGGTAAGTTTGGGATCTGCTTAAAGTTTTCATGCTATTCAACTCAGAGTCTTCTGGGGTTCTCCATGCTGGTCAGGTAGGAGGTATGCAACAGTTCTCTGTGCTTTTCTGATTGAGTGTCTGCTCAGGGTGTCTGTGCTGGCCTGAGTTTGCGTCTGCTGTGTATAATTGCTTTGGGTCAGTTTGGTTCTTTCAGAAATGTCTCTACTTTTCAGGTTGGGAGTGTGAATAAGTTCTTTGTGCCCAGTCAGATTGAGGGTCTTCCTGGGGTGCTTGAGCTGTTGTATTTGGAAATCTGCCCTTGAATCTGTAGTGGTCACACTTTGTTTCTGCTGGTGATGTAAAAGTTATGAGTGATGACCCTGCTTGTCAAGTTGGGGTCAGTTTTGATCTCGTTGCTTGTCAGGAATGGACTCTTTGTGCCTATCAGGTTGGAGGTATGCTATTGGTCTCTTGGCTGGTCAGGTTTCAGGTCTGCTCTGGTCTCCATTCTTGTCATGTTGAGTGTCTGCTTAGGGTCTCAGTTCTCGTCAGGTTGGAGGTTGTCTGGGTGTTTTTCTACTGGTCAGGTATTGAGTCTGCTGGTAGTTAATGTGCTGGTGAGTTTTGGGGTCTGCTGGGGTACCTGTGCTATTTACCATAGAGGTCTTATGAGGGTCCCTATATTGGTCATGTTGTAGTTTTGCATGTGGTCTTTCTGCTGGCCAGAGTGGTTGTCTGTCTAGGGACTATACTGGTCAGGTAAGGGGTCTGCTGAGGTTCTCCATTCCCTCTCACATTTGGAATCTGCCAGGCGACTGTCCTCGTCAGATTTGGAGACTGCTGATGTCTTCCTGCTGGTCTTCTTTGTGCCTAGGAACTCTGTTGTCACCTTAGACGTCTGCATTGCGGGTTCTATTCTGATCAGTTTGGGGTTCTGCTGGCATTCCCTGGGATGATCAGATTTGAAGTCTGTTGGGACTCTGTGTTATGGTCATGTTTTCAGTCTGCCAGGAGTCTCTATGCAGGTCATTTGGGAGTTCTGTCACAGTTCCTTGTGGTTCTTATGATGGGGAAGTCCAGGAGATCTTTTTGCCTGGTCAAGTGGAGAAACTACTTGAGATATTTGTGCTGCTTAGTTTAAGGATTTCCTGGTGTATCTCTGCTGGTCTGTTTATTGGACTGCTTTGTATTGTACTTATTAGGTTGGGTGTCTGTTGAGGGTCTCTTTCTTAGTTATATTCCAGATCTCCCAATGTCCATTTGCTTTTAATGTTGAGTTTTTGCCTAAGGTCAAGTTTGAATTTTGTGGAGGACTCTCTATTGTGGTCTGGTAAGGGTCAGTCGGGGGTTCTGTGCTTGGTAGGTTGTGGTTCAGCTATGAGTCTCTTTGAGCAGTCTACCTTGGTTTTTGCCTGGGTATGGTCGGGGTATGCTGAGGAATCTGTGCTGGTTAGGTTGGAAATCTACATGAGGCTTCTGTTCTGGTCAGGTTGAAGGTCTGCCTAGAAACTTCTTGGTGGTCAATGTTTGGGTGTTTGCTAAAATTGTCTATTTGCAGTCACATTTGGAATCTTTCTGGAGACAATCCTGGTTAGGTTGGATTCTGCTGGTATATTTCTTCTGGTCTTGTGTGTGCTTGAAAGCTCTGCTCTGATCAGATTGGGAGTTTGCTGTGGCTGTCTGTGATATCCGGGCTCTGCTTCTGCTGGGGATTTTTGTGATGATCATGGTGGATTTATGCCAACATCTCTATGCTGGGCATTTGGGAGTTATGTCAGGGTTCTCTGTGCTACGTAGATAGGACATATACTGCATTTCTTTTTGCCATTACACGTTGGAAGTCTGCTTGGTTTATCTGTGCTTGCCTCTTTGTACATTCACTTAGGTGTGTCTCTTGATCAGTTTAATGGATTGCTGGGTACAGTGCTTATCAGGTTTAGTGTCTGCTGGGGGTCTTTTTCCTGGCCAGGTTACATGTCTACTGGGGTCCTTGTGCTTGTCATGTTGAGTTTCTGCCTGAGTTCTCTGAGTTGGTTGAGTTTGAGGTCAGTGGGTTGTCTCTGTATTGGTAAGATTTGGGTTAGTCACAGTTCTCTGTGCTTGGTAGGCGGGTTTCTGCTGATGGTCTCTGCCCCTATTCACATTTGAAAATCTGAATGGCATTTGTCTTGGTCAGGTTTTGAGCCTGCCGATGTCTCTCTGCTGTTTTTTGTTGTTGTTGTTTGTTTGTTTGTTTGTATTCCTGGGTTCTTGTTCTGGTCATGTTGGAGGTCTGCATTGCGGCCCCTGCTCTGCACAGGCTAGGGTTCTGCTGGGGCAATCTGTGATAAACAGGTTAGGGTCTGTGAGAAATCTCTATGCTGGTCATTTGGGGGTTCTGTCAGGGTTCTCCGTGGTGGGTATGAAGACGATGTGCTAAAAATGTTTCGCTGGGACACTTTAGGGGTCTTCTTCGGATATCTGTGCTGGTCTGTTTGAAGATTTGCTGAGGTCTCTCTGGTGGTCAGGTTCATAGACTGTTTGGTGGTGTGCTTGTCAGTTTGGGTGTGTGCTGGGGGTCTTTTCCCTGGTCAGTTCCCAAGTCTGCAGGGGTCCCTGTGCTCATTATGTTTAGTCTCTGCCTGAGGTCACCGTGTTGGTCAACTTAGTTTTCAGTGGGTGGTCTCCATTTTGGTATGGTTGGGATAGTCAATGGTCTTTTTGCTGGGAAGGTTTTGATTCTCCTGGGGTTCTTTTTTTCCAGTCCTATTAAGATGAACCTGCGGTCTGTCCTGGTTCGGTCTTTGGTCTGCTGTAGTCTCCCTGCTGGCTTCTTTGACTAGGCTCTCTCTTCTTGTCTCCATGGAGGTCTGTATTACAGTTCTGTTCTGGTGACTTTTGGGATTTCCTAGGGCTCGTCGTAATGGTCAGGTTCGGCGTCTGCCAGGAGGCTTTATGCTGGTCATTTGAAGGTTCTGTCAGGGTTCTTTGTGCTGGTTAGAATGAGGAGATGATGAAGATCTCTTTGCCTCATCAGTTTTTGTTGTTGCTTGTGGTATCTGTGCTTGTCTTTTGGAAGATATGCTGGGGTCTCTCTGTTTTTGAGGTTAATAGACTGCTTGGTACTGTGGTTTTCAGGTTGGGTGTGTGCTGGTGTTCTGCTTTCTGGCTATGTGGGAGGTTTCCATGTGTCCCTATGCTTAGCATGTTAAGTTTATGCCTGAGGTCTCTTTCTTGGTCATGTTTGAGGTCAGAGGGTTCTCTCTTCTCTGGTCAAGTTGGGATAAATTGGGGGTGTCTGTGCTTAATATATTGTGGGTTGTCTCTTGGTTTCTGTGCTCATCAAGTTCAGGTCTTCTGAAAGTTTCTGTGCTGATTAGTTTGGAGTCCTACTGATGTTCTCTGTTCTGGTCAGGGTGGAGGTCTTCTGAGGGTCTGTGTGTTGGTCAGGTTGAGGTCCTTTTGGTATCTCTGTGGTCATAAGGTTTGAAGTCAGGCTGTGGTTTGGGGGCTTGTCCTTTTGGGTGTCTGCTTATGGAGTTCACCTGAGGTTTCTTTGCTTATCAGTTTTGTGGCCTTCCTGGTGTTTCTATAATTGTCATGTTACAGGTCTGTTTTAGGGCTCTGTGCTGGTCAGGTTTGATGTCTGCCCGAATTCTCTTTGGCTGCTCAAGTTGAAAGAATGCCTTGGGTCTCTGTGCTGGTCTAGTTATGGGTCTTCTAAGGGTTTACAAAATGGTCATGTCAGGGGTCTTCTGGGTTTCTGTGTTTTCACTAATGATAAGGATTTGCCTGGGTGTTCTGTGCTGGTCAGGATGGAGTTCTGGTTTGATCTTTCTGCTGCTTAGTTTGGGGGACTTTTGCGTACCCTTCTGTTGAGCTTGGGGTTCCCCTGCTTATTCTTTTCTCATCAGGTTAAAGGTCTATTGGAGGTCTCTGTGTTTGTCAGGTGTGAGGTCAGCTGGGGTGTCTGGGCTGGTCAGGTGGGGTGGCGGTCTGCCAGGTGTCTCTCCGATGGTCAGGGAAGGGACAAAGCTAGGATTTATGTGCCCGGTCATGTTAAGGGTATTCCAGGGGTCCCTGTGCTTCTCAGTTTGTAGGTCTGCCTGGGTCTCTGCTGCACAGGTGGAAGTTCTGCTGTAATACTCTGTGCTGGTCTGTTTGGAGGTCAGCTTAGTTCTCTACTGGGGTTTTTTGCGAAATGGTGGGGTACTGTGCTCATCAGGTTAGGGTCAGCAGGTATCTCTTTGTTTTTTATGTTCCAAGTCTGCTGGATCTTTGTGATCATCATGTTGAGTGTCTGCCTTGATCTCTATGTTGGTCAGGATACAGGGAACCAATGAGCTCCTGTTTTTCGTCAGGTGGTAATTGACCTAGGGTCTCTGTTCTGGTCCTGTTGGAGTTCATCTCAGCGTCTCTGTGTTTGTCACATTGAGTGTCTGCCTGAGACATTAGCTTTGGTCAGGTTAGGGGACTTCTGTGAACCTCTGTGCCCAGGGAGGTTTGGGTGCTGCTTTTGGTTCCTCTCCTGGTGATGATTAGATTCTTCTTAGGCCTCTCTGCTAGTCTTGTTATGGGTATCCTATGGATTTATGTGCTAGTTATTTCAAGGGTGTTCTGAGTATCTGTGTGCCCAGTATTGGAGGACTGGTTTGATCTTCCTGCTGCCTAGTTTGGGGGACTTCTGGGTGTGCTCCCGGTGAGGTTGGGATTCTGCTGTGGATTTCTTGGTGGTCAGGATAGAGATCTACTCTGGGTCTCTGTACTTGTCAGAGTGGTGGACTGAGTCGGGTTTCTGTGTTGCTTTATTTCAAAGTATGCTAGTGTCTTTGAGGTGGTCACACTTAGTGTGTGCCTTGGGTGTCAATGTTGGGCATGCTGACAATATTCCTGGGGATTCTGTGCTGGTTAGGGTGAGGCATACTTTTACTTGTCTGTTGATCAGGTTAGGAGACTGATGTACCGCTGTGTCTAACAGTTTGGTGGGCTGCTGGGGGTCACTTTGCTGGTCACGTTCCATGTCTGCTAGGGTCTCTATGCTTGCCACGCAGGCTGTTGCTCTTGTGTCTTAGTTCTGGTCATGTTAGAGAATTGCTGGGATCTCTGTGCTCATCAGGTTTTGGGTGTGGTGTGATTGTCTGTGATGGTGAGGTTTTGGATCTCCTTAGAGTTGCTGTTCACTTCAAGGTCGTCTGGGGGTCTCTATGCAAGTCAGGTGGGAGGTGTGCAAAAAGTATCAGTGCTTGTCTGATTAGGTGTCTGCTTAGGGTGTCTGTACTGGCCTGGGTTTGGGTCTGCTGGGGAAGTTGTGTTAGTAAGGTTTGCAGTCCTTCTGGTATCTCTATGACATGTCAGTTTGGGTCTTTCAGAAATGTCTCTGCTTTTCATTTGGGAATCTGAATAAGTTCTTTGTGCCCAGTCAGATTTTGGGTCTCCCTGTGGTGCCTGTTCTGGTGTATTTGGAAGTTGGATCGTGTCCCTGTAGTGGTCACACTTAGTGTCTCCCTTGGGTCTCTGGGCTGGTCATGTAGAAGGTATGAGTGAGAACCCAGCCTGTCAAGTTGGAGTCAGTTTTGATCTCTTTCCTGGTCAAGGATGAGCTCTGATATTGCACTATGTTTATCAGGTTGTGGGTATGCTATGGGTCTCTTAGCTGGTCATGTTTCAGGTCTGCTATGGTCTCCATTCTTGTCATGTTGAGTGTCTACATGATGTCTCAGTTTTTGTCTGGTTGTAGTTTCCCTGGGTGTCTCTCTACTGGTCAGGTTTTGAGTCTGCTGGTGGTTGTTGTGCTGGTGAGTTTTGGTGTCTGCTATGGGTTCCTGTGCTATTCACCTTAGCGGTCTTATGAGGGTCTCTATGCTGGTCATGTTGTAGGTTTGCCATGGCCAGAATGATTGTCTCCCTGGGGGATCTGTGCTGGTCTGGTTAGGCATCTGATGAAGTTCTCCATTCCCTGTCTCATTTGAAATCTGCCACGCGACTACCCTGGTCATGTTTGGAGAAAGCTGGTGTCTTTCTGCTCGTCTTGTTTGTGCCTAGGTTCTCTGTTCTAGTGACCTTAGACATCTGCATTGCGGGTTCTATTCTGATCAGGTTGGGGTTCTGCTGGGGCTCTCTGGGATTTTCAGATTCGAGATCTGTTGGGGCTCTGTGTTATGGTCATATTTTAGGAGTCTCTATGCATGTCATCTAGGGGTTTGTCAGGGTCTTCATAGTTCTCACCGTAGGAAAATCCTGGGCATTTTTATACCTGGTCAGGTTGAGAAACTGCTTGGGTTACCTGTGCTGCTTTGTTTAAACATTTCCTGGCATTTCTCTGCTGGTCAGTTTAATGGAGTGCTTTGGACTGTACTTATCACATTGAGGGTCTGTTGAGGATCTCTGTCTTGGTAATGTTCCAGATCTGCTGGTGTCACTTTGCTTCTCATGTTGAGTTTCTGCTTGAGGTTTTTGTATTAGTCAGATTTTTTTTTTTTTTCAGATTTGACGTTTGTGGGAGACTCTTTGTTTTGGTCTGGTCAGGGTTGTCGGGAGTTCTGAGCTGGACAGGTTGTGGTTCAGCTGGGAGACTCTTTGAGCAGTCACATTTGGAATCTGCCTGGAGACCGTCCTGGTTAGGTTGGGGTTCTGTTGGTGTCTTTCTTCTGGTTTCGTGTTTGCCTCAAATCTCTGCTCTGGTCAGCTTGGGAGTTTGATGTGCCTGTTTGTTGGTAGCCAGGTATTGCATCTGCTGAGGATTTTTGTGATGGTCAGATTAGGGTTTTGCCAAGAATCTCTGTGCTGGTCATTTGTGGGGTTATTCAGGGTTTGCTGTGCTATGTAGAAAGTACATGTGCTGCAGATCTTTCTGCCTTTTCTCTTTGGAGGTCTGCTGGAAGTACCCGTGCTGGTCAATTTAGAGATTAACATAGGTCCATATCCTAGTTCTTTTAATGAATTGCTAGATACAGTGGTTGTCAAGTTTAGTGTCAGCTGGAGGTCACTTTTTTGGCCAGGTTACATGAGTACTGGGTTCCCTGTGCTTGTCCTATTGAGTTTCTGCCTGAGGCCTTTTTGTTGGTCAAGTTTCAGGTCAAAGAGGGGTGTCTGGTCAGGTCAAGTGGTCATACACACTGGTTCTCTGTGCTGGGCATCATGGGGTTGTGCTCAGAGGCTTTTCCTTGGTCAGGTATTGCTCTTTTGGGGTTTCTTTGCTGAGGGTTTGTGGTTCCTTGTCCACTCTGTTTAGGGGTCAGTAGGGGGTCTTTATGGTTATCAATTTGGTGGACTTGACTAGGTTTCTGTTGTCGTCAGGTTGGAGGCCTAACTAGGGCCTCTCTACTGGTCAGCTATGAGGTTTGTTTGGTGTCTTCATGTTGGTTAGTTTGGGTGTATGCTTAGTGTGTTTGTAATCAGTTAGGCATAGAGAATATCTGGGGTCTCTCTTCTGGTGAGGTTTTAGATTTCCAGGGGTGTTTACACTAGTCATTTTAGAGGTCTGCCTCAGTTATCTGTACTCGTCATATTTTGGATCAGCCTTTGGTGTCTGAGCTGCTCAGGTTGGTTGTCTGCCTGGGTTCTCTGTGGCTTGATAGGTTGAGAATCTGTCTTGGTTCTCTGTGTTGGTCTAGATATGGGTCTTCCAGGGTTTTATGTGATGGTCATTTATGTGCTCGTCACTTCTTCAGGGTACTCTGTGTTGGTTATGATGGGGATGTGCTGCAGAACTTTGTAACTGGTAAGGTTGGGTTTCTTCTTGAGGTATGCATTCTGGTCTATTAGAAGATTTGTTGGGATTTCCCTTCTGGTCTGGTTATATAAACTGCTTGACACTCTGCTTGTAAGATTGTCTCTTATTTGTCTCTTGTTATGTCAGGTTCCAGGTCTACAGGGGTTCCTGTGACTGTCAGGTTGAGTTTCTGCCTGAGGTCTCTGTGTTTGTCGAGTTTGAGGTCGGTCGGTTTTCTCTGTTTTGGTCAGATTTGGGTCAGTCGCAGGTCTCTGTGCTTGGTCGGATGGGTTTCTGCTGATGGCCTCTGCTCCTTATCACATTTGGAAATCTGCCTGGGGTCTGTCTTGGTGAGGTATTGGGCCTGCTCGTGTCTCTCTGCTGGTTTCGTGTGTTTGTGTGTTGTCTGTTCTGGTATGTTGGAGGTCTGGATTGGGGACTCTGCTCTGCACAGGCTAGGGTTCTGCTGTGGCAATCTGTGATAACCAGGTTAGGGTCTGTAACAACTCTGTATGCTAGTCATTCAGGAGTTCTGTCAGGGTTCTCTGTGCTGGCTATGGAGATGATGTGCTAAATATGTTGTGCTGGGTCACATTGGTGGTCTACTTCGGATATTTGTGCTGATCTGTTTGAAGATATGCCTAGGTCGCTCTTGTGGCCATGTCCACAGAATGTTTGGTAGTGTGCTTGTCAGGTTGGGTGTGTGCAGGGGATATTTTCCCTTGTCAGTTTTCAGGTCTGCAGGGGTCTCTGTGCTCATAATGTTGAGTCTCGGCCTGGGTTTCCTCAGTTGATCTAGTTAGAGTTTAGTGGGTGGTCTCTGTTTTGCTCAGGTTTCGATTCTCCGGGGGTCCCTCTTTCCAGTCCTATTGGGATTCACCAGGGTTCTTTCCTGTTCCACATTGGGGTGTGCTAGAGTCTCTCTGCTTATTTCTTTTCCTAGAGTTTCTTTTCTTGTCTCCATGAGGGTCTCTTCTTTAGCTCTGTCCTGGTGCATTTGGGAGATTGCTCGGGCTCTTCATGGTGGTCAGGTTGGGGGTCTGCAGGAAGGTTTTATGTTGGTCATTTGAAGGTTCTGTCAGCGTTTTTTGCTGGTTAGAAAGACGAGGTGCTGGAGATCTTTTTGCCTCATCAGGTTTTGGTTCTGCTTGGATTATCTGTGCTTGCCTTTTGTAAGATTTCCTGGGGTCTCTCTGCTTATCAGGTTAATGGACTGCTATGTACTGTGCTTGTCAGTTGGTTGTCTGCTGGTGTCTATTTCCTGGCCAGGTGATAAGGTCTTGATTAGTCCCATGCTTAGCATGTTGAGTTTCTGCCGGAAGAGTCTTTTTTGTTCTCATTTGAGGTCAGAGGATTTTCTTCTCTTTTGTCAAGTTGGGGTTAGTCTATAGTCTATGTGTTTGATATATTGTGGTTTTTCTAGGGGTTTCTGTGCTCCTGAAGTTGAGGTCTTCTGAGAGATCCTATGTTGCTTGGTTTGGGATCTTGCTGATATTCTTCGTTCTGGTCAGGTGAAGGTTTGCTGATGGTCTTTGTGCTGGTCTGTTTGAGGTAGTCCTTGTATCTCTGAGGTCATGTAGTGGGAAGTCTGGCTGGGTTTTCTGTTGGGGTGTCTGCTCAGTGTTTTTTCACCCAGTGTGGTTGGAATTTCATCTGGGGTCTCTTTGCTGGTCAATTTCGTAGTCTCCCTATCTCTCTCCTTGTCATGTCAGGGGTCTGTCTTGGGGATCTGTGCCAGTCAGGTTTGATGTCTGCCTGAATCTCTGGCTGGTCATGTTGGAAGAACGCCATGGGTCTCTGTGCTGGTCTATTTTGGGGTCGTCCAGGGGATTATGTACTGGTCATGTCAGGGGTCTTCTTGTTGTCTCTGTGTCCTATAATGATAAGTGTTTTTCTGGGTTCTCTGTCCCGGTCAGTTTGGAAGTCTGGATTGATGTTTCTTTTGCTCAAGTTGTGGAGCTTCTTGATAATTTTCTGCTCAGGTAGGGGTTCGCCTGGTGATTTTATCTGGTCCGGATAGAGGTCTTATAAAGGTCACTGTGCAGGCGAGATTGAAGGTCTGCTAGTGAGGTGTCTGATGGTAGGTTAGTGGTCACAGTGAAGTTCATGAGCCCAGTCATGTTAAGGGTATTTCAGGAGTCCCTTTGTTGCTCAGGTTGGAAGTCTGCTTGGGGTCACTGCTAACAGGTTGAGGGTCTGCTGGAAGTCTCAGTTGAGGGTCTCTTTGGATCTCTGCTGGTGTTTTCAAAATAAGGGTTCAGTACTGTACTGATAAGTTTGGGGTTCATTAGGGGTTTATTTGCTTTTCATGTTCCAGGTTTGCTGGTCACATTAGAGGGAAGCTCAGGATCGCTCTTTGCAGTCAGGTGGGGAGCAGCCAGGGACCTCTCTGCTAGTCATGTTGAAGGTCATGTCGAAGTTTCCATGTTGGTCACCTTAGGTATCTTCCTGGACACTTAGTGCTCATCAGGTTAGGGATCTCCTGGAAATATCTATTCTCAGTGAAGTTTATGGGCAGCTTTTTTGCTCTGTCTTGGTAATGTTAGGTGTCTGCTTAGGTCTCCGTGTTGCTCACAGGGACATCTGTCTGAGGATTCTGTTTCTTGAGTTTAAAGGTGTGCTGGGGGTCTGTGTGCCCTTCAGGTTGGGGATCTGTCAGTAGTTCTTTTGCTGGTTCAATTGGGTTTCTGTTGTGGTTTCTGTGCTGGTAAAGTTTTTTGACTTGGAGTCCATGTGCTGGTCAGATTAGGGATCTGCCCATAATCTTTGTGGTGCGGAGCAGCCTAGAGTGTTTGTTCTTGGTAAGGTTTTAGGTCTGCCTGGCGTCTGTTTGCTGCTGTGGTTGGATGTCTGCCTAGGCTTTCTGTGCTGACCTGGTATAGGGTCTGCTGGGTGTAATCGTGTTGGTGTGGTTTGGTTTCATTCTGGAGGCTCCAGGTTATGTCAGTTGGGGACTCTCAGGGGTCTCTGTGAAGGTCAGGGTGGAGGTCAGCTGGGGTTCTTCTAATCAGGTTTGATGTCTACAGGAGTGTCTGTGCTTGTCATGTTGACTTTCTGCCTGCAGTCTTTGGGTCAATTTTAAGGTTGCAGAGGTGTCCCTGTTCTGGTCATGCTGGGATCACTCAGGGATCTTTGTGCTGGACAGGTTTCAGTTCTCCTGAAGGGCTTTGGGCTGGTCATGTTAAGATCTTCTGAGTGTTGCTGTGCTGAATGCACTTGTGTCCTGCTAAGGTTCACGGTAATGGTCAAGTTGGGGTCCTTTTGGTGTCTGTGTTGTTGTGCCATATGAAGTCAGCCTGCAGTCTGTGTGAGGGTCTAGTATTGGGTCACCCAGGAATTTCTGTGCTGGGCATGTCAGGGGTGTTCTGGGTTTCTTTGTATTCAATAATGATAAGTGTTTGCCTGGGTTTTGTCTGCTGGTCAGGTTGGAGGTTTGGTTTGATCTTCCTGCTGCTAAGTTGGGAGTCTTCTTGGTACTCTTCTGTTGAGGTTGGTGTTCTCCTGCTTATTGCTATCTGATCAGGTCTACTGGTGGAATCTCTGCTTCTCAGATTTCAGGTCAGCGGGGGTGTCTTTGCTGGTCAGGTGAAGTAGGGGTCTACCAGGTGTCTCTGCGATGGTCAGTGTAGGGACAATGCCAGGATTTATATGCCTTGTAATGTTAATGGAATTCCAGAGGTCTCTGTACTTTTCAGTTTGGAGGTCTGCCTGGGGTCTCTGCTGTTCAGGTTGATGGTCTGCTGCAATATTCTGTGCTGGTCTGGTTGGAGGTCTGGTTGTTTCTCTGCTGGGTTTGTTTGCAAAATGGTTGGGTACTGTGCTCGTCAGGTTGGGGTCATGGTGTCTGGTTTTGTTTTGTTATTTTTACCTTCCAAGTCTGCTGGATCTCTGTGGTCATCATGTTGAGTGTGTGTCTTGATCTCTATGCTGGTCAGGATACAGGGAAGCTAGGCGTCTCTGTTTCCCGTGGGGTGGTAATCGACCTAGAATCTTCTGTGCTAATCAAGCTGGACGTCGTCTCAGGGTCTCTGTTTTTGTCAGATTGAGTGTCTGCCTGAGGCATTAGTGGTCAGATTAAGGGTCTTCTGTGGATCTCTGTGCTCAGTGAGGTTTGATGGGTGCTTCTGGTTCTTGTCATGGTCATGTTTGGGGTTTTCCTAGGCCTCTTTGGTTGTCTTCTTATGGGTATACTAGGGGTTTATGTGTTGGTTATATCAGGCGTGTTCTGAATGTCTGTGTGCAAAATATTGAAAGACTGTTTTGATCTTCCTGCTGCTCAGTTTGGGGGAATTGTGGGCATTCTTTTAGTGAAGATGTGATAATGCTGTTGATATCTTGATGGTCAGGTTAGAGGTCTACTTATAACCTCTGTCCTGTTCTTGTTGGTTGTTTGCATTGGGTCCCTCGTGGTTTTTTTTTTGTTTGTTTTTTTGTTTTGTTTTGTTTTTTTTGCTATTTGGTATGTGCGTAGCTCCCTGATTGGGAATCGAACCCAGGCCGCAGTGCTGACAGCGCCAGCGCCGAAGCCTTAAGCCGCTACACCATCAGGGAACTCCCTCCTCATGGTTTTGATGTGGTCAGGCTTAGTGGAAACCTTGGGTGTCACTGCTAGGCATGCCAACGTTTTGTCTGGCTATTCTGTGCTGGTAAAGTTGAGGTATATTTTGATTTGTGAGGTAATCAGGATTGGAGACTTATGTAGGTCTGTGCCTATCAGGTTGGTGGTGTGCTGGGGGTCCCCTTGCCGGTCATATTCCTTGTCTGCTGGGGTCTTTATGCTTGCGACACAGAGGGTCGCTCTGGCATCTCAATTCTGGTCATGTTAGAGAGTTGCTGGGATCTCTGTGCTCAACGAGTTTTGGGTCTGGTGTGGGTCTCTGTGCTGGTAAGTTTTGGGATCTTCTTAAAATTTCTATGCTATTCACCTCAGCGTTTTCTGGGGGTGTCTATGCTGGTCAGGTTGGAGGTGTGCAAAAGGTCTCTGTGCTTGTTAGACTGAGTGTCTGTTTAGGGTTTCTGTGTTGGCCTGGGTTTGGGTGTGCTGCTTATAAATGTGTTTGTAAGGTTATCGGTCCTCCTAGTGTCTCCATGACATGTCAGTTTTGGTCTTTCAGAAACGTCTCTGCTTTTCAGGTCGGAGGTCTGAATGGGGTCTTAGTGCCCAGTAAGGTTTTGGGTCTTCCTGGGGTGCCTGTGCCTGTGTATTTGGAAGTCTGTTCTTATCAATGTAGTCATCACACTAAGGTTCTGCCTTCGGGCACTGTGCTGGTCGTGTAGAAGGTATGAGTGAGAACACTGCTTGTCAAGTTGAAGTCAATTTTGATCTCTTTGCTGGTCAGTTATGGGCACTGATAGGTTACTGTACCTATCAGGTTGTGGGTATGCTATGAGTCTCTTGATTGGTCAGGTTTCAGGTCTGCTCTGGTTTCCATTCTTGTCATGTTGAGTGTCTGCCTAGGGCCTCAGTTTTTGACTGGTTGGAGTTTCCTTGGGTGTCTCCCTGCTGGTCAGGTTTTGAGTCTATTGATGGCTGATGTGCTGGTGAGCTTTGGTGTCTGCTGTGGTTTCCTGTGCTATTCAACTTAGTGGTCTTATGAGGGTCTCTCTGGTGGTCAGGTTTTAGGTGTGCATGTGGTCTTTGTGCTAACCAGAGTTGTTGTCTGCCTGAGGACTCAGTGCTGGTTGGGTTAAGGGTCTGTTGAAGTTCTCCATTCCCTGTCACATTTCGAATCTGCCAGGTGACTGTCCTGGTCAGGTTTGGAGACTGCTGGTGTTTTTCTGCTTGTCATTTTTGTGCATAGGGTCTATTTTCTGGTCACCTTAGACGTCTACATTGCGGGATCTATTCTGATCAGTTTGAAGTTCTGCTGTGGCTTTCTGGGATGGTGATATTTGAGGTCTGCGTAGCCTCTGTTTTATGGTCATGTTTTGGGTCTGCCAGGTGTCCCTATGCATGTTATTTGGGGGTTCTTACAGGGCCTTTGTTTTTCTCACCATGGGAAAATCCTGGAGATTTTTATGCCTGGTCAGGTTGCGAAACTGCTTGTGAAATCTGTGCTGCTTTTCTAAAACATTTGCTGACATCTCTCTGCTGGTCAGTTTAATGGAGTACTTTGTTGGGTACTTATCACGTTGAGTGTCTGTTGAGGATCTCTGTCTTGGTAAAGATCCAGATCTGCTGGCGTCCTTTTGCTTTGCATGGTGAGTTTCTCCTTGAAGTTTTGTACTTGTCAGATTGACATTTGTAGGAGACTCTTTGTTTTGTTCCAGTCAGCGTAGTTAGGATTTCTTTGCTGGGCAAGTTGTGGTTCAACTGTGTCTCTTTGAGCAGTCACTTTTTTAATATGCGTGGAGACCATCCTTGTTAGATTAGGGTTTTGCTGGTGTCTTTCTTCTGGTCTAGTGTTTGCCTCAAAATCTGTGCTCTGTTTAAGTTGGGAGTTTGATGTGCCTGTTTGTGATTGTCAGGTTGTGCATCTGCTGAACATCTTTGTGATGGTCAGGTTTGAGCTATGCCAAGAACACCTATGCGGGTCATTTGGGGGTTATGTCAGGTTTTTCTGTGCTATGTAGAAAGGAAATGTGCCACAGATCTTTCTGCCTTTTCACTTTGGAGGTCTGCTTCATGTATCTGTGCTGGTCTCTTTGGACATTCACTTAGGTCTGTCTCCTGGTTCTTTTAATGAATTTCAGGATACAATGGTTGTCAAGTTTGGTGTCAGCTGGAGTCACTTTTCTGGCCAGGTTTCATGTGTACTGGGTTCCCTGTGCTTGCTATATTGAGTTTCTGCCTGAGGTCTTTTTGTTGGTCAAGTTTCAGTTCAATGATGGGTGTCTGGTCAGGTCACGTGGTCATACACACTGGTTCTCTGTGCTGGGCATCATGGGATTGTGCTCAGAGGCATTTTCCTGGTCAGGTAGTGCTCTTTTGGTGTTTCTTTGCTGAAGATATGTGGTTTCTGGTCCACACTGTTTAGGGGTCTGTAGGGGGTCTTTGTGGTTTTCAATTTGGTGGACTTGCCTAGGTCTTTGTTGTCGTCAGGTTGGAGGCCTAGCTAGGGCCTCTCTGGTGGTCAGCTTTGAGGTTTGTTTGATGTCTTCATGTTGGTTATTTTGGGGGTAAGATTAGTGTGTTTATAACCAGTTAGGTGTGGAGTATACATGGGCTCTCTCTTCTGGTGAGGTTTTAGATTTCCAGGGGTGTTTACACTAGTCAGTTTTGAGGTCTGCCTTAGTTAACTGTACTTGTCATATTTTGGATCTGCCTTTGGTGTCTGTGCTGCTCAGGTTGGTTGTCTACCTGAGTTCTCTGTGGCTTGATATGTTGAGAATCGTCTTGGTTCTCTGTGTTGGTCTAGATATGGATCTTCCAGGGTTTCATGTGATGGTCATTTATGTGCTCGTCACTTCTTCAGGGTTCTCTGTGTTGGTTATGATGGGAATGTGCTGCAGAACTTTGTAACTTGTCAGGTTGGGTTTCTTCTTGAGATATGCATTCTGGTCTCTTAGAAGATTTGTTGGCATTTCTCTCCTGGTCTGGTTATATAAATTGCTTGACACTCTGCTTGTAAGATTGTCTCTTATTTGTCTCTTGTTATGTCAGGTCAAGGTCTTTAGGTGGTTCCTGTGCTTGCCAGGTTGAGTTTCTGCCTGAGGTCTCTGAGTTGGTCGAGTTTGAGGTTGGTGGGTTGTCTCTGTTTTGGTCAGATTTGGGTCAGTTGCAGGTCTCTGTGCTCGGTCTGCTGGATTTCTGCTGATGGTCTCTGCTCTTAATCACATTTCGAAATCTGCCTGGGGTTTTTCTTGGTGAGGTACTGGGCCTGCTGGTGTCTCTCTGCTGGTTTTGTGTGTTCGTGCGTTGTCTGTTCTGGTCATGTTGGAGGTCTGGATTGGGGACTCTGCTCTGCACAGGCTAGGGTTCTGCTGTGGCAATCTGTGATAACCAGGTTAGGGTCTGTAACAACTCTGTATGCTAGTCATTCAGGAGTTCTTTCAGGGTTCTCTGTGCTTGCTATGAAGACGATGTGCTAAATATGTTGTGCTGGGTCACATTGGTGGTCTGCCTCGGATATTTGTGCTGGTCTGTTTGAAGATTTGCCTAGGTCGTTCCTGTGGCCATGTCCACAGAATGTTTGGTAGTGTGCTTGTTATTTGGGTATGTGTGGAGATATTTTCCCTTGTCAGTTTTCAGGTATGCAGGGGCCCCTGTGATCATAATGTTGAACCTTGGCCTGGGTTCCCTCAGTTGATCTAGTTATAGTTTAGTGGGTGGTTTCTGTTTTGGTCAGGTTGGGAAAGTCGGTGGTCCTTGTGCTTGGCCGGTTTTGATTCTCTTGAGTTTCTTCTTTCCAATCCTATTGGGATTAACCAGGGGTCTCTCCTGTTCCAGTTTGGGGTGTGCTAGAGTCTCTCTGCTGGTTTCTTTGCCTAGGGTTTCTTTTCTTGTCTCCACAAGGGTCTGTACTTTAGCTCTGTCCCGGTGCGTTTGGGAGATTGCTCGGACTCTTCATGATGGTCAGGTTAGGGGTCTGCAGGGAGGCTTTTTCTTGGTTATTTGAAGGTTCTGTCAGGGTTCTATTTGCTGGTTAGAAGGACGAGGTGCTGGAGATCTTTTTGCCTCATCAGGTTTTGGTTCTTCCTGGGGTATCTGTCCTTGTCTTTTGTAAGATTTTCTGGGGTCTCTCTGCTTATCAGGTTAATGGACTGCTATGTACTGTGCTTGTCAGTTGGTTGTCTGCTGGAGTCTGTTTCCTGGCCAGGTGTAAGGTCTACATAGTTCCATGCTTAGCATGTTGAGTTTCTGCCTGAGGTGTCTTTTTTGTTCAAGTTTGAGGTCAGAGGGTTTTCTTCTCTCTGGTCAAGTTGGGGTTAGTCTGTTGTCTCTCTGCTTGATCTATTGTGTTTATTCTCAGGGTTTCTGTGCTCCTGAAGTTGAGGTCTTCTGAGAGATTCTATGTTGATGGTTTGGGATCTTGTTGATATTCTTCATTCTGGTCAGGTGACGGTTTGCTGATGGTCTTTGTCCTGGTCTGTTTGAGGTAGTCCTGGTATCTCTGTGATCATGTAGTGGGAAGTCTGGCTGGGTTTTCTGGGATGGTCTGTTCGGGTGTCTGCTCACGGTTTTTTCACCCAGTGTGATTGAGAATTCATCTGGAGTCTCTTTGCTGGTCAGTTTTGTAGTCTCCCTGGTCTCTATCCTTGTCAGGTCAGGGGTCTGCCTTCGGGAACTGTGCCAATCAAGTTTGATGTCTGCCTGAATCCATGGCTGCCCATGTTGGAAGAAAGCCATGGGTCTCTGTGCTGGTCTATTTTTGGGTCGTCCAGGGGATTATGTACTGGTCATGTCAGGGGTCTTCTTGTTGTCTCTGTGTCCTGTAATGATAAATGATTTTTTGGGTTCTCTGTCCTGGTCAGGTTGGACATCTGGATTGATGTTTCTGTTGTTCAGTTTGTGGAGCTTTTTGATAATTTTCTGCTCAGGTAGGGGTTCTCCTGGTTTTTTTATCTGGTCCGGTTAGAGGTCTTATGAAGGTCACTGTGCAGGCGAGATTGGAGGTCTGCTAGTGCCATGTCTGATGGTCAGTTTGGGGATCACACTGAAGTTCATGTGCCCAGGCATGTTAAGGGTGTTTCAGGCGTTCCTTTGCTTATCAGGTTGGAAGTCTGCCTGGGGTCACTGCTAACAGGGTGAGGGTCTGCTGGAAGTCTCAGTGCTTGTCCAGTAATTTGATGAAGGATCCAGTACTTTGATCATAAGTTTGGGGTTCATTAGGGGTATATTTGCTTTTCATGTTCCAGGTTTGCTGGCCACATTAGAGGGAAGCTCAGGATCGCTCTTTGCAGTCAGGTGGGGAGCAGCTAGGGACCGCTCTGCTAGTCATGTTGGAGGTCATCTCGGAGTTACTGTATAGGTCACCTTAGGAATCTTCCTGGACACTTAGTGCTCATCAGGTTAGGGATCTCCTGGAAATATCTATTCTCAGTGAAGTTTATGGGCAGCTTTTTTGCTCTGTCTTGGTAATGTTAGGTGTCTGTTTGGGTCTCCATGTTGCTCACAGGGACATCTGTCTGAGGATTCTGTTTCTTGAGCTTAAAGGTGTGCTGGGGTTTGGTGTGGTCCTCAGGTTGGGGATCTATCTGGTGTTCTTTTGCTGGTTCAATTGGGTTTTTGTTGTGGTTTCTGTTTTGGTAAAGTTTTTTGACTTGGGGTCTATGTGCTGGTCAGATTAGGGATCTGCCCATAATCTTTGTGGTGGGGATCAGCCTAGAGTCTTTGTTCTTGGTCACGTTTTAGGTATGCCTGGCGTCTGTTTCCTGGTGTGGTTGGATGTCTGTGTAGGTTTTCTGTGCTGACCTGGATTAGGGTCTGCTGGGTATGATTGTGTTGGTGTGGTTTGGTTTCTTTCTGAAGGCTCCAGGATATGTCAGTTTGGGACTGTCAGGGGTCTCTGTGATGGTCAGGGTGGAGGTCAGCTGGGGTTCTTCTAATAAGGTTCGATGTCTACAGCCATGTCTGTGCTTGTCATGTTGACTTTCTGCCTGCAGTGTTTGGATCAAGTTTGAGCTTGCAGAGGTGTCCCTGTTCTGGTCATGTTGAGATCACTCGGGAATCTTTGTGCTGGACAGGTTTCAGTTCTCCTGAAGAGCTTTGGGCTGGTCATGTTGAGATCTTCTGAGTGTTGCTGTGCTGAATACACTTGGGTCCTGCTAAGGTTCACTGTTATGGTCAAGTTGGGGTCCTTTCAGGGTCTGTGTGGTTGTGACATTTGAAGTCAGTCTGCTGTCTGTGTGAGGGTCTGGTATTGGGTCACCCAGTAATTTCTGTGCTGGGCATGTCAGGGGTGTTCTGGATATCTTGTATTCAATAATGATAAGGGTTTGCCTGGGTTTTGTCTGCTTGTCAGGTTAGAGGTTTGGTTTGATCTTCACGCTGTTCAAGTTGGGAGTCTTCTTGGTACTATTCTGTTGAGGTTGGTGTCCTCCTGCTTATTGTTATCTGATCAGGTCTATGGTGGAATCTGTGCTTCTCAGGTTTCAGGTCAGCGGGCATGTCTGTACTGGTCAGCGAAGTAGGGGTATACAAGGTGTGTCTACGATGGTCAGGGTAGGGACAATGCCAGGATTTATATGCCTGGAAATGTTAACGGAATTCCAGAGTTCTCTGTACTTCTCAGTTTGGAGGTCTGCCTGGGGTCTCTGTTGCTCAGGTTGAAGGTCTGCTGCAATATCCTGGTTGGAGGTCTGGTTGGTTCTCTGCTGGGGTTGTTTGCAAAATGATTGGGTACTGTACTCGTCAGGTTGGAGTCATGGTGTCTAGTTATGTTTTTTTTTTACCTTCCAAGTCTGCTGGATCTCTGTGATCATCATGTTGAGTGTGTGCCTTGATCTCTATGTTGGTCAGGATACAGGGAAGCTAAGAGTCTCTGTTTCCCGTGGGGTGGCCATCCAACTAGAATCTCTGTGTTAATCATGCTGGACGTCGTCTCAGGGTCTCTGTGATTGTCAGATTCAGTGTCTGCCTGAGGCATTAGTGTTGGTCAGCTTAAGGGTCTTCTGTGGATCTCTGTGCTCAGTGAGGTTTGATGGGTGCTTTTGGTTCTTTTCCTTGTCATATTTGGGGTTCTCTTAGGCCTCTTCGCGTGTCTTCTTATGTGTATACTAGGGATTTATGTGCTGGTTAAATCAGGGGTGTTCTGAGTGTGTGTGTGCGAAATATTGAAGGACTGGTTTGATCTTCCTGCTGCTCAGTTTGGGGGAATTGTGGGCATTCTTTTAGTGAAGATGGGATAATGCTGTTGATATCTTGGTGGTTAGGTTAGAGGTCTACATGGAACCTCTTTCCTGCTCAGGTTGGTGGTCTGCATGGGGTCTCTGTGCTAGTTAATTTGGAAGTCCCCTCGTGGTTTTGTTGTGGTCAGGCTTAGAGTAAACCTTGGGTGTCACTGCTAGGCATGCCGACATTATATCTGGCTATTCCGTGCTGGTAAGGTTGAGGTATATTGTGTTTTGTCTGGTGGTCAGGTTAGGAGATTTATGTAGTTCTGTGCCTATCAGGTTGTTGGTGTGCTGGGCGTCTCCTTGCTGGTTACATTCCATGTCTGCTTGGTCTCTATGCTTGCGACACAGAGTGTCGCTCTGGCATCTCAGTTCTGGTCATGTTAGAGAGTTGCTGGGATCTCTATGCTCATAGGGTTTTGGGTCTGGTTTGGGTCTCTGTGCTAGTAAGTTTTGGGATCTTCTTAAAATTTCTATGCTATTCACCTCAGCATTTTCTCGGGGTCTCTATGCTGGTCAGGTTGGAGGTGTGCAAAATGTCTCTGTGCTTGTTAGACTGAGTGTCTGCTTAGAGTGTCTGTGCTGGCCTGAGTTTGGGTGTGCTGTGTATAAATGTGTTGGCGAGGTTATCATTACTCCTGGTGTCTTTATGATATGTCAGTTTTGGTCTTTCAGAAATGTCTCTGCTTTTCAGGTTGGGGGTCTGAATGGGGTCTTAGTGCCTAGTAAGGTTTTGGGTCTTCCTTGGGTGCCTGTGCCTGTGTATTTGGAAGTCTGTTCTTCATCCTGTAGTCATCACACTAAGGTTCTGCCTTCGGGCACTGTGCTGGTCTTGTAGAAGGTATGAATGAGGACACTGCTTGTCAAGTTGAAGTCAATTTTGATCTCTTTTCTGGTCATTTATGGGCACTGATAGGTATCTGTACCTATAAGGTTGTGGGTATGCTATGAGTCTCTTGATTGGTCAGGTTTCAGGTCTGCTCTGGTCTCCATTCTTGTCATGTTGAGTGTCTGCCTAGGGCCTCAGTTCTCAACTGGTTGGAGTTTCCTTGGGTGTCTCCCTGCTGGTCAGGTTTTGAGTCTATTGATGGCTGATGTGTTGGTGAGTTTTAGTGTCTGCCGTGAGTTCCTGTGCTATTCAACTTAGTGCTCTTTGGAGGGTCTCATTGGAGGTCAAGTTGTAGGTATGCATGTGGTCTTTGTGCTAACCAGAGTGGTTGTCTGCCTGAGGACTCAGTGCTGGTTGGGTTAAGGGCCTGTTGAGGTTCTCCATTCCCTGTCACGTTTCGAATCTGCCAGGTGACTGTCCTGGTCAGGTTTGGAGACTGCTGGTGTCTTTCTGCTTGTCATTTTGGTTTCCTAGGGTCTCTGTTCTGGTCACCTTAGACGTCTACATTGCGGGTTCTATTCTGATCAGTTTGAGGTTCTGCTGTGGCTCTCTGGGATGGTGATATTTGAAGTCCGCGTGGCCTCAGTTTTATGGACAAGTTTTGGCTCTGCCAGGAGTCTCTATGCATGTCATTTGGGGGTTCTGCCAGGGATTTTGTTGTTCTCACCATGGGTAAATCCTGGAGATTTTTATGCCTGGTCAGGTTGCGAAACTCCTTGGGAGATCTGTGTTGCTTTGTTTAAACTTTTCCTGGCATCTCTCTGCTGGTCAGTTTAATGGAGTGCTTTGTTGGGCACTTATCACGTTGGGTGTCTGTTGAGGATCTCTGTCTTTGAAATGATCCAGATCTGCTGGCGTCCTTTTGCTTTACATGTTCAGTTTCTGCTTGAAGTTTTTGTACTTTTCAGATTTGACATGTCTGGGAGACTTTGTTTTGTTCTAGTCAGGTTAGTCGGGAGTTCTTTGCTGGGCAAGTTCTGGTTCAACTTGGTCTCATTGAGCAATCCCATTTGGAATCTGCCTGGAGACCATCCTGATTAGATTGGGGTTCTGCTGTTGTCATTCTTCTGGTCTCGTGTTTGCCTCAAATCTGTGCTCTGTTCAAGTTGGGAGTTTGATGTGCCTGATTGTGATAGTCAAGTTGTGCATCTGCTGAGCATCTTTGTGATGGTCAGGTTTGAGCTATGCCAAGAACACCTATGCTGGTTATTTGGGGGTTATGTCAGGTTTTTCTGTGCTATGTAGAAAGGACATGTGCCACAGATCTTTCTGTTTTTTCACTTTGGAGGTCTGCTTCATGTATCTGTGCTGGTCTCTTTGGAGATTCACATAGGTCTGTCTCCAGGTTCTTTTAATGAATTGATGGATACAATAGTTGTCAAGTTTGGAGTCAGTTGGAAGTCACTTTTCTGGACAGTTTACATGTGTACTGGGTTCCCTGTGCTGGTCATATTGAGTTTCTGCCTGAGGTCTTTTTCTTGGTCAAGTTTCAGGTCAATGGGGGGTGTCTAGTCAGGTCAAGTGGTCATCACACACAGGGTTTCTCTGTGCTGGGCATCATAGGATTGTGCTCAGAGGCTTTTTCCTGGTCAAGTAGTGCTCTTTTGGTGTTTCTTTGCTGAAGCTCTGTGGTTCCTTGTCCACTCTGTTTAGGGGTCTGTGGGGGGTCTTTGTGATTTTCAATTTGGTGGACTTGCCTAGGTCTCTGTTGTTGTCAGGTTGGAGCCCTAGCTAAGGCCTCTCTACTGGTCAGCTTTGAGGTTTGTTTGATGTCTTCATGTTGGTTACTTTGGGGGTATGATTAGTGTGTTTGTAACCAGTTAAGTGTGGAGTATACCTGGGGTCTCTCTTCTGGTGAGGATTTAGATTTCCAGGGGTGTTTACACTAGTCAGTTTTGAGGTCTGCCTCAGTTATCTTTACTTGTCATATTTTGGATCTGCCTTTGGGGTCTGTGCTGCTAACGTTGTTTGTCTGCCTGAGTTCTCTGTGGCTTGATATGTTGAGAATCGTCTTGGTTCTCTGTGTTGGTCTAGATATGGGTCTTCCAGGGTTTCATGTGATGGTCATTTATGTGCTTGTCACTTCTTCAGGGTACTCTGTGTTGGTTATGATGGGGATGTGCTGCAAAACTTTGTAACTGGTCAGGTTGTGTTTCATCTTGAGGTATGCATTCTGGTCTATTAGAAGATTTGTTGGGGTTTCTCTCCTGTTCTAGTTATATAAACTGCTTGAAACTCTGCTTGAAAGATTGTCTCTTATTTGTCTCTTGTTATGTCAGGATCCAGGTCTGCAGGGGCTCCTGTGCTTGTCAGATTGAGCTTCTGCCTGAGGTCTCTAAGTTGGTCGAGTTTGAGGTTGGTGGGTTTTCTCTGTTTTGGTCAGATTTGGGTCAGTCGCAGGTCTCTGTGCTCGGGAGGCTGGGTTTCTGCTCCTAATCATATTTGGAAATCTGCCTGGGGTCTGTCTTGGTGAGGTATTGGGCCTGCTGGTGTCTCTCTGCTAGTTTCATGTGTTCATGGGTTGTCTCTTCTGGTATGTTGGAGGTCTGCATTGGGGACTCTGCTCTGCACAGGCTAGGGTTCTGCTGTGGCAATCTGTGATAACCAGGTTAGGGTCTGTAACAACTCTGTATGCTAGTCATTCAGGAGTTCTGTCAGGGTTCTCTGTACTGGCTATGAAGACGATGTGCTAAATATGTTGTGCTGGGTCACATTGGTGGTCTACTTCGGATATTTGTGCTGGTCTGTTTGAAGATTTGCCTAGGTCGCTCCTGTGGCCATGTCCACAGAATGTTTGGTAGTGTGCTTGTCAGGTTGGGTGTGTGCAGGGGATATTTTCCCTTGTCAGTTTTCAGGTCTGCAGGGGTCTCTGTGCTCATAATGTTGAGTCTCGGCCTGGGTTTCCTCAGTTGATCTAGTTAGAGTTTAGTGGGTGGTCTCTGTTTTGGTCAGGTTAGGAAAGTCGATGGTCCTTGTGCTCGGCCATTTTTGATTCTCCCAGGGTTCTTCTTTCCAGTCCTATTGGGATTAACCAGGGGTCTCTCCTGTTCCAGTTTGGGGTGTGCTAGAGTCTCTCTGCTGGTTTCTTTGCCTAGGGTTTCTTTTCTTGTCTCCACAAGCATCTGTACTTTAGCTCTATCCCGGTGCGTTTGGGAGTTTGGTCTTCATGATGGTCTGGTTGGGGGTCAGCAGGGAGGCTTTATGTTGGTCATTTGAAGGTTCTTTCAGCGTTCTTTTTCCTGGTTAGGAAGACGAGGTGCTGGAGATCTTTTTGCCTCATCAGGTTTTGGTTCTGCTTGGGGTATCTGTGCTTGCCTTTTGTAAGATTTCCTGGGGTCTCTCTGCTTATCAGGTTAATGGACTGCTATGTACTGTGCTTGTCAGTTGGTTGTCTGCTGGGGTCTGTTTTTTGGCCAGGTGTAATGTCTACATTAGTCCCATGCTTAGCATGTTGAGTTTCTGCCTGAGGTGTCTTTTTTGTTCAAGTTTGAGATCAGAGGGTTTTCTTCTTTCTGGTCAGGTTGGGATTAGTCTGTGGTCTCTCTGCTTGATATATTGTGGTTTTTCTCGGGGTCTCTGTGCTCCTGAAGTTGAGGTCTTCTGAGAGATTCTATGTTGATTGGTTTGGGATCTTGCTGATATTCTTCGTTCTCGTCAGGTGAAGGTTTGCTGATGGTCTTGTGCTGGTCTGTTCGAGGTAGTCCTGGTATCTCTGTGGTCTTGAAGTGGGAAGTCTGACTGGGTTTTCTGGGCTTGTCTGTTGGGGTGCCTGCTCAGGGTTTTTCGCCCAGTGTGGTTAGGAGTTCATCTGGGGTTTATTTGCTGATAAGTTTCGTAGTCTCCATGGTCTCTATCCTTGTCATATCAGGAGTCTTTCTTGGGGTTCTGTGCCAGTCAGGTTTGATGTCTGCCTGAATCCCTGGCTACTCATGTTGGAAGAAGGCCATGAGTCTCTGTGCTGGTCTGTTTTTGGGTCGTCCAGGGTGTTATGCACTGGTCATGTCAGGGGTCTTCTTGTTGTTTCTGTGTCCTGTAATGATGTGTTTCTCTGGGTTCTCTGTCCTGGTCAGTTTGGAAGTCTGGATTGATGTTTCTGTTGCTCAGTTTGTGGAGCTTTTTGATAATTTTCTGCTCAGGTAGGGGTTCTCCTGGTTTTTTTATCTGGTCCGGTTAGAGGTCTTATGAAGGTCACTGTGCAGGCAAGATTGAAGGTCTGCTAGTGCGGTGTCTGATGGTAGGTTAGTGGTCACAGTGAAGTTCATGAGCCCAGTCATGTTAAAGGTATTTCAGGAGTCCCTTTGTTGCTCAGGTTGGAAGTCTGCTTGGGGTCACTGCTAACAGGTTGAGGGTCTGCTGGAAGTCTCAGTGCTTGTCCAGTTGAGGGTCTCTTTGGATCTCTGCTGGTGTTTTCAAAAGAAGGATCCAGTACTGTGCTGATCAATTTGGGGTTCATTAGGGGTTTATTTGCTTTTCATGTTCCAGGTTTGCTGGTCACATTAAAGGGAAGCTCAGGATCTCTCTTTGCAGTCAGGTGGGGAGCAGCCAGGGACTTCTCTGCTAGTCATGTTGAAGGTCATCTCGGAGATTCTGTGTTGGTCACCTTAGGTATCTTCCTGGACAATTAGTGCTCGTCAGGTTAGGGATCTCCTGGAAATATCTATTCTCAGTGAAGTTTATGGTCAGCCTTTTTGCTCTGTCTTGGTAATGTTAGGTGTCTGCTTGGATCTCCGTGTTACTCACAGGGACAACTGTCTGAGGATTCTGTTAATTTAGCTTAAAGGTGTGCTGGGGGTCTGTGTGCTCTTCAGGTTGGGGATCTGTCAGGTGTTCTTTTTCTGGTCCAGTTGGGGTTCTGTTTTGGTTTCTGTGCTGGTAAAGTTTTTTGACTTGGGTCTATGTGCTGGTCAGATTAAAGATCTGCCCATAATCTTTGTGGTGGGGATCAGCCTAGAATCTTTGTTCTTGTCCAGGTTTTAGGTCTGCCTGGCGTCTGTTTGCTGCTGTGGTTGGATGTCTGCCTAGGGTTTCTGTGCTGACCTGGTTTAGGGTCTGTTGGGTGTAATTGTGTTGGTGTGGTTTCGTTTCTTTCTGGAGGCTCTAGGATATGTCAGTTTGGGACTGTCAGGGATCTCTGTGATGGTCAGGGTGGATGTCAGCTGGGGTTCTTCTAATCAGGTTCGATGTTCACAGGACTGCCTGTGCTTGTCATGTTGGCTTTCTGCCTGCAGTCTTTGGGTCAAGTTTGAGGTTGCAGAGGTGTCCCTGTTCTGGTCATGCTGGGATCACTCCGGAATATTTGTGCTGTACAGGTTTCAGTTCTCCTGAAGGGCTTTGGGCTGGTCATGTTGAAGTCTTCTGAGTGTTGCTGTGCTGAATACACTTGGGTCCTGTTAAGGTTCACTGTTGTGGTCAAGATGGGGTCTTTTTGGGGACTGCATGGTTGTGATATATGAAGGCAGCTTGCAGTCTGTGTGATGGTCTGGTATTGGGTCTGCCAGGAATTTCTGTGCTGGGCCTGTCAGGGGTGTTCTGGATTTCTTTGTATTCAATAATGATAAGGGTTTGCCTGAGTTTTGTCCGTTGGTCATGTTGGAGGTTTGGTTTCATCTTCCCGCTGCTCAAGTTGGGAGTCTTCTTGGTACCATTCTGTGGAGGTTGGTGTTCTTCTGCTTATTGTTATCTGATCAAGTCTACTGGTGGAATCTCTACTTCTCAGATTTCAGGTCAGCGGTGGTGTCTTTGCTGGTCAGGTGAAGTAGGGGTCTACCAGGTGTCTCTGCGATGGTCAGGGTAGGGGCAATGCCAGGATTTATATGTCTGGAAATGTTAACGGTATTCCAGAGGTCTCTGTATTTCTCAGTTTGCAGGTCTGCCTGGGGTCTCTGCTGCTCAGCTTGAAGATCTGCTGCAATATCCTGTGCTCGTCTGGTTGGAGGTCTGGTTGTTTCTCTGCTGGGGTTGTTTGCAAAATGGTTGGATACTGTGCTCATAAGGTTGGCTTCATGGTGTCTGGTATTGTTTTAGTTTTTAAATTCCAAGTCTGCTGGATCTCTGTGATCATCATGTTGAGTGTGTGCCTTGAGCTCTATGTTGGTCAGGATACAGGGAAGCTAGGAGTTTCTGTTTCCCGTGGGGTGGTAATCGACCTAGAATCTCTGTGCTAATCATGTTGGACGTCATCTCAGGGTCTCTGTGTTTGTCAGATTCAGTGTCTGCCTGAGGCATTAGTGTTGGTCAGATTAAGGGTCTCCTGTGGATCTCTGTACTCAGTGAGGTTTGAAGGGTGCTTTTGCTTCTTGTCCTGGTCATGATTGGGGTTTTCCTAGGCCTCTTTGCGCGTCTTCTTATGGGTATACTAGGGATTTATGTGCTGGTTATATCAGGGGTTTTCTGAGTGTCTGTGTGCCCAATATTGGAAGGCTGGTTTGATCTTCCTGCTGCTCAGTTTGGGGGAATTCTGGGCATTCTTTTAGTGAGGATGGGATAATGCTGTTGATATCTTGGTGGTCAGGTTAGAGGTCTACCTGGAACCTCTGTCCTGTTCAGGTTGGTGGTCTGCATGGGGTCTCTGTGCTGGTTAATTTGGAAGTCCCCTCGTGGTTTTGTTGTGGTCAGGCTTAGTGTAAATCTTGGGTGTCACTGCTAGGCATGCCAACTTTATGTCTGGCTATTCTGTGCTGGTAAGGTTGAGGTATATTTTGATTTGTGAGGTGGTCAGGTTAGGAGACTTATGTAGTTCTGTGCCTATCAGGTTGATGCTGTGCTGGCGGTCTCCTTGCTGGTGACATTCCATGTCTGCTCAGCTCTCGATGCTTGCCACACACAGTGTCACTCTGTCATCTCAGTTCTGGTCATGTTAGGGAGTTGGTGGAATCTCTGTGCTTATCGGGTTTTGGATCTGGTGTGGGTCTCTGTGCTGGTAAGTTTTGGAAACTTCTTAAAATCTCTATGCTATTCACATCAGCGTTTTCTGGGGATCTCTATGCTGGTCAGGTTGGAGGTGTGCAAAATGTCTCTGTGCTTGTTAGACTGAGTGTCTGCTTAGGGTGTCTGGCTGGCCTGAGTTTGGGTGTGCTGTGTATAAATGTGTTGGCAAGGTTATCGGTCCTTCTGGTGTCTCTATGACCTATCAATTTTGGTCTTTCAGAAATGTCTGCTTTTCAGGATGGGGGCCTGAATGGTGCCTTAGTGCCCAGTAAGGTTTTGGGTCTTCCTGGGGTGCCTGTGCCTGTGTATTTGAAAGTCTGTTCTTCTTCCTGTAGTCATCACACTAAGGTTCTGCCTTCAGGCACTGTGCTGGTCGTGTAGAAGGTATGAGTGAGAACACTGCTTGTCAAGTTGAAGTCAATTTTGATCTCTTTGCTGGTCAGTTATGGGCACTGATAGGTTACTGTACCTATCAGGTTGTGGGTATGCTATGAGTCTCGACTGGTCAGGTTTCAGGTCTGCTCTGGTCTCCATTCTTGTCATGTTGAGTGTCTGCCTAGGGCCTCAGTTCTCGACTGATTGGAGTTTCTTTGGGTGTCTCCCTGCTGGTCAGGTTTTGAGTCTATTGATGGCTGATGTGCTGGTGAGTTTTTGTGTCTGCTGTGTGTTTCTGTGCTATTCAACTTAGTGGTCTTATGAGGGTCTCTCTGGTGGTCAGGTTGTAGGTGTGCAGGTAGTCTTTGTGCTAACCAGAGTGGTTGTCTGCCTGAGGACTCAGTGCTGGTTGGGTTGAGGGCCTGTTGAGGTTCTCCATTCCCTGTCACGTTTCGAATCTGCCAGGTGACTGTCCTGGTCAGGTTTGGAGACTGCTGGTGTCTTTCTGCTTGTCATTTTGGTTTCCTAGGGTCTCTGTTCTGGTCACCTTAGACGTCTACATTGCGGGTTCTATTCTGATCAGTTTGAGGTTCTGTTGTGGCTCTCTGGGATGGTGATATTTGAGGTCTGCATAGCCTCTGTTTTATGGTCACCTTTTGGGTCGGCCAGAAGTCTCTCTATGCATGTCATTTGGGGGTTCTGCCAGGGTCTTTGTTGTTCTCACCATGGGAAAATCCTAGAGAATTTTATGCATGATCAGGCTGAGAAACTGCTTGGGAGATCTGTGTTGCTTTGTTTAAGCATTTACTGGCATCTCTCTGCTGCTCAGTTTAATGGAGTGCTTTGTTGGGTACTTATCACGTTTGGTGTCTGTTGAGGATCTCTGTTTTGGTAATGATCCAGATCTGCTGGAGTCCATTTGCTTTGCATATTGAGTATCTACTTGAAGGTTTTGTACTTATCAGATTTGACATTTGTGGGAGACTCTTTGTTTTGTTCCGCTCAGCGTAGTCAGGAGTTCTTTGCTGGGCAAGTTGTGGTTCCACTGGGTATCATTGAGCAATCCCATTTGGAATCTGCCTGGAGACCATATTGGTTAGATTGGGGTTCTGCTGTTGTCATTCTTCTGGTCTCGTGTTTGCCTCAAATCTGTGCTTTGTTCAAGTTGGGAGTTTGATGTGCCTGTTTATGATCATCAGGTTGTGCATCTGCTGAGCATCTTTGTGATGGTTAGGTTTGAGTTATGCCAAGAACACCTATGCTGGTTATTTGGGGGTTATGTCAGGTTTTTCTGTGCTATGTAGAAAGGACATGTGCCACAGATCTTTCTGCCTTTTCACTTTGGAGGTCTGCTTCATGTATCTGTGCTGGTCTCTTTGGAGATTCACATAGGTCTGTCTCCAGGTTCTTTTAATGAATTGCTGGATACAATGGTTGTCAAGTTTGGAGTCAGGTGGAAGTCACTTTTCTGGCCATTTTACATGTGTACTGAGTTCCCTGTGCTTGTCATATTGAGTTTCTGCCTGAGGTCTTTTACTTGGTCAAGTTTCAGGTCAATGAGGGGTGTCTAGTGAGGTGAAGTGGTCATACACAGGGGTTCTCTGTGCTGGGCATCATGGGATTGTGCTCAGAGGCTTTTTCCTGGTCAGGTAGTGCTCTTTTGGTGTTTCTTTGCTGAAGGTCTGTGGTTCCTTGTCCACTCTGTTTAGGGGTCTGTAGGGGGTCTTTGTGATTTTCAATTTGGTGGACTTGCCTAGGTCTCTGTTGTTGTCAGGTTGGAGGCCTAGCTAGGGCCTCTCTACTGGTCAGCTTTGAGGTTTGTTTGATGTCTTCATGTTGGTTAGTTTGGGGGTATGCTTAGCGTGTTTGTAACCAGTTAAGTGTGGATTATACCTGGGGTCTCTCTTCTGGTGAGGTTTTAGATTTCCAGGGGTGTTTACACTAGTCAGTTTTGAGGTCTGCCTCAGTTATCTTTACTTGTCATATTTTGGATCTGCCTTTGGGGTCTGTGTTGCTCAGGTTGGTTGTCTGCCTGAGTTCTCTGTGGCTTGATAGGTTGAGAATCTGTCTTGGTTCTCTGTGTTGGTCTAGATATGGGTCTTTTAGGGTTTCATGTGATGGTCATTTATGTGCTTGTCACTTCTTCAGGGTACTTTGTGTTGGTTATGATGGAGATGTGCTGCAGAACTTTGTAACTGCTCATGTTGGGTTTACTCATGAGGTATGCATTCTGGTCTATTAGAAGATTTGTTGGGGTTTCTCTCCTGGTCTAGTTATATAAACTGCTTGACACTGTGTTTGAAAGATTGTCTCTTATTACTCTCTTGTTATGTCAGGATCCAGGTCTGCAGGGGCTCCTGTGCTTGTCAGGTTCAGCTTCTGCCTGAGGTCTCTGAGTTGGTCGAGTTTGAGGTTGGTGGGTTTTCTCTGTTTTGGTCAGATTTGGGTCAGTCGCAGGTCTCTTTGCTTGGTCGGCTGGGTTTCTGCTCCTAATCATATTTGGAAATCTGCCTGTGGTCTGTCTTGGTGAGGTATTGGGCCTGCTGGTGTCTCTCTGCTGGTTTCATGTGTTCGTGGGTTGTCTGTTCTGGTATGTTGGAGGTTTGCATTGGGGACTCTGCTCTGCACAGGCTAGGGTTCTGCTGTGGCAATCTGTGATAACCAGGTTAGGGTCTGTAAGAGCTCTGTATGCTAGTCTTTCAGAAGTTCTGTCAGGGTTCTCTGTACTGGCTATGAAGACGATGTGCTTAATCTGTTGTGCTGGGTCACATTGGTGGTCTACTTGGGATATTTTTGCTGGGTGTTTGAAGATTTGCCTAGGTCGCTCCTGTGGCCATGTGCACAGAATGTTTGGTAGTGTCAACCACCTCTAGGGTTTGGGCTTGAACCACTGCTTGTTTGGTTGCTTAAAATTACTGTTCTGTCTCTGGGGTTGAAATCCAAGTAGCTCCTCACCATATCAGGTGATGTGAGGGGTGAGTAAAAGTGGCTAAATGAGGAATAAACACCCTCCAATAGTCTAACAAACCCAAAAAAGTGTGCAGTCGCTTTACTGTTTCAGCCGATGATCAGTCTGTATTTAATCTATGACAGCCTCCAGCATAATCTTAGTCTTACCTGACCAGGCAACTCCCAAGAATTTGGCAGACAACCCAGGCCATTGGATGTTGTCTTCATTGATGGCTCTTCCCCAGGTTTTGAGGGCTTTTCGTACACTGTTGTCTATAGTCTCAAGCTCTGCAAGAGAATCAGAAGTTAACATGATATCATCAATACTTTGGAACAGATGTGCCCCTGCTGGCTTCTGCCAGGTGGCCAAGTCCTGACCAACCAGTCCATGATACAGGGTGGAACTCTGCAGATATTCCTGGAGAAGCAGCATGTAAACCCATTTTTGTCCTTCCCATGTGGAGGTGAATTCATTTTTACTCTCTGGTTCTGTATTTATGGAGAAAAAGCATTTTCCAGATCCACAACATAGTGATACTGTCTCAGTTCATGGGTTAGTTTGTTCATCAGATCCATAACATTGGACACTGCTGTATGCAATGCGGGCGTCACTTTTTTCAGCTACCGACCATCCGCAGTCATTTGCCAGGAGTCGTCAGGGTTTTTCATTGGTCATAAAAGAGAATTATAAGGGCTATGCATTAAGCAAATTATTTGGGTTTCTCCAAGTTTTAGAATGGTATGGACAATCTCTTCGTGCCCACCTGGTTGCCGACATTGCTTTGTATGCACAGCACAGGTAGCCTTGGACATTACCAAGGGGGTGTAAAGGGGGTATCCCCCAAAATAGTCTTTACCACTGGGATACACAGGTGAAATTCTCCACTTGTCGTCTAAATCACCAATCTATGCAGCACATCCACCCCTAGAATACATTCTGCGATAGGACTTAGACATTATAGTCTTGTGGGGGCAATCACCCTATGCTTAGGGTCACGACTCCTTGTTTGACCTGCATCATTTATCCAGCCTCCATATCCCTCCATGGTGACTGTAAGACTGCTAAAGTGATCCAGATTTCTATACAGCAAAGTGCTATCTGCTCCAGTGTCCACAAGGACTAGTACCTGCTGCACATTATGGGGGTACCAATAAAAAGAAAATTCAACATGTGGCCTCCAGATCCCTGGGTCCCCCCTCAGGTTGGTACCTCAGCCAGATCCCTAGTCTGGGTAAAAATCAATCAGTCTCAGCTCCCAAACTGAGAGTGTAACATCTGGCAAAGGAGTAAACTGCTACTCAGGTTTCAGCTTCTTCCACAGAGCCAACAGCACTCCTGTAGGCTGATGCTCTATTTTTTCTGTGGCTACTCCCACAGCTAATAGATCAAATCACATTTGTTTTTGGCTCACTCTTACTGCAGGCTGAATGCCACCCTTGTGAGCTCTTTTATTCTTTGGGCATCTTTTGGTTGGAGGCCCTTCGTTGTCCCTTGTGGCCTCATGTGGCCACCTTTTATCTTTTGCTTCACTTCCACATTCCCCAATTGAGCTAATGCAGCTGTTATTTCAGGCCAATCTACATAGGGAGCCAGAAGAGCCACCATAGTCTTGAAAGTTCCCAGGGGTTCTGATGCTAAAATGAGAAATAGCCCTCATCAGGGCTATTGTAGTGTATCTGAAACATTATCTGATGCGTGCCCATCTCCTGTATAATTTGCACACCAGGTCTGAGTACGTGGACCAGTTGTTCAAAGTCTCAGGCAATTCACCAGCATCTGACTCAAACTTTTGGGCTGCTGCCATTAACTATATGATCAGGATTTGATTCCCTGCATCATGTTAGTATAGGCAATATTTTGTAGCCTTTGCCTCAAGGAGGAGAGTACTGTAATGGAGGCCAGTTGGGAACATTTCATCAGGAGACAACTCTGTTCCTTTCACCCCATTGTCCCATAATACGAATAGCCAGGCTGGTACTGTTTCCCAACACTTTGCTGTACCTGATTTGTCAATGTCAATAATTCAGTAGGCTAGTACATAGTCATTGTCGTATGTTGCTTGGCCTAAAAGGTCCCCTGTGGCTGACCCTCCGATCCCATTGGCTGCTTCAGTAGGACCTTCTGTTGTGAGCTTGCAATATAGATATCAGGTTACCTGCCCTGGAGGACTATACAGATTTCTCTGAGTCCTGAACCATATGTTTAGCAGCTGCCAGGTGCTCTTCCAGCTTTTCCTCCAAACTCTTCAACTGGTGTACCTGTTGAACTTGCTCCTGCATCTCCCAGCTGATGTGCCACAGAACTACCAGAAACATCCAGGCTAACTGCTGGCAGCCTCCCAGTGTGCTGGCAGCACATTTGACTCTATAGATCCCAGGGCCTTCTTGATATGGCCAGGTATTGGCCTAATTTCATCCCAGTCTTCCAGAGCTGTCCATGTCCCCAGATATGTGGCCACTGGGAACCATAAAAAGGTGGAAGGCCACTTTTTTCCACTTGGGGACCACAGAAGTGCTGGGGATAGTACACACCTCATGCTGCACACTATGCCAAATACCATTGTCAAGGTTTCCAGGCAGGGCAGGTTTCAGCAGTGGTAAACCCTGTTGAAAAAAAAACACGCAGAGCTAACATAAGGGAACCATAAATATGCCAACAAGCAAGCTACTTTGCACACCTGGGACTATTTCTATGTATTCAAACAAAAGTGGCATCTTGCTGCATCTGCACAGTAGGGGTTGTTTGATTTTTTCTGGTTACATAAGGCAGTACATGTGCAGTAAATGTCAGACCTAGGAATTGCTCAACCCCAGATATTGAGTAATTATGCTAAGGTCAAGCCTGAGCAGCCGGCCAGGCATTAACACTTTACAGTGGGCTTGGCTTTAACCCTTTGGAGATTGGCAGTGATGATATACCAAAGAATATAAATTCATGAAAACAGAATGTGCATCACAGAAGAATACCCTACTCAAAAATTATTTCAAAATTAGAGGACAGTTTTTTACAACCCACAATGCCTCCAGTTTTCCTAATTAAAGCCCCTCAATGGACACTCCTATACCGAATAAAAAGAAGTAGTGATGGTTTTAAATGGAACATCTTTTTTAGTGATCTCTTCACTTTAATAAGCATTGAAGAATTTTTTTAAATTCATTTTTATTGTTAGACTTATTAGGATGACATCTTTTAGCAAGGATTACATAGGTTTCAGGCATGCAATTCCACGGTGCATTGTCAAATTATTGTACAATAAGTTCACCACCTAATGTACCTTCTCTTCCCATCACCTTATATTAAGCTTCCCCTCTCTCCTTTACCAACCCCTCCCCTTTCTCCCCTGTCTAACCCAATCATCACCAAATAAACATTAAACTATTGATGGTGTCCATGGGTTATTTGTTTCTTTGTTCATTTCTTTTTTCTTTGTTTCTTTCAGTTTTATATTCCACATATGAGTGAAATCGTACAGTGCTTTGTTTTTCTAGTTTGGCTTATTTCACTAAGCATGATGATCTCCAGGTCCATCCATTTTGTTGCAAATGACAATATTTCATCTTTTCTTATAGCTGAATAGTATTCCATTGTGTATATGTACCACAGCTTCTTTATCCAGTCATCTGTCACAGGGCACTTTCATTGTTTCCATATTTTGGCCACTGTGAACAGCACTGCGATGAATAAGTCTTTGCAGACAATGGTTTTCAAGTTTTTTGGGTAGATCCCCAGAACGGGGATTGCTTGGTCTAATTGTAACTCCATTCCCAATTTTATCAGGAACTTCCACACCATCTTCCACAGTGGTTGTACCAATTTGCATTCCCACCAGCAGTGTACCAGAGTTCCTTTTTCTCCACATCCTCTCCAGCACTTGTTATTCCCTGTCTTGTTGATAATAGCCATTCTAACAGGTGAGAGGTGATATCTCATTGTGGTTTTGATTTGCTTTTCCCTGATAGCTAATGAGGATGAGCATTTTTTCATATGTCTGCTGACCATTTGTATTTCTTCGTGGGAGAAGTGTCTGTTCAGTTCTTCTGCCCACTTTTTAATTGGGTTGTTTGTTTTTTTGTTGTTAAGTCTTATGAATTCTGTATATACTTTAGATATTAGACCCTTATCTGATGTGTTATTTGCGAATATTTTCTCCCATTCATTTGGCTGTCTCTTTGCCTTGTTGATGGTTTCTTTTGCTGTGCAGAAGCTTTTTTGTTTTATATAATCTCATTTATTTATTTTTGCTTTTACTTCCCTTGCCTTTGAGGACAGGTTCATGAAGTCTTTCTTGAGCCCTAGGTCTATAAATTTAGTACCAATGTTTTCTTGTATTCAGTTTATTTTTGCAGGTCTGATATGAAGGTCTTTAATCCATTTTGAGTTAATTTTTGTATATGAAGAGAGTTCACAGCTCAGGTTGATTCTTTTGCATATGTTTTTCCAGTTTTACCAGCACCACCTATGACTGAGTCTGTCTTTTCCTCACTGTATGTTTTTTTGCTTTTTATGAAAAATTATTTGTCCATAAATTTGTGAGTTTATTTCTGGGTTTTCAGTTTTATTCCATTGGTGTATATTTCTGTTCTTCTGCCAGTGCCAAGCTGATTTGACTATTAATCCTTTGTAATATAAATAGAAGTCAGGAAGTGTAATGCCACCAACCTTGTTCTTTTTATATAGTATTTGTTTGGTAATTCGAGGTCTTTAATGGCTCGATATAAATATACTAATTCTTTTATCTATTTTATGAAAGTATGATTGTGGGATTTTAATGGGTATTGCATAAAATCTGTAGATTGCCTTGGGCAGAATGACCACTAACAATGTTAAGTCTTCCTACCCATTAACCCGGGATATTTTTCCACATCTTGAAGTCTCTTCCAATTTCTTTCAAAAGTGTCTTATAGTTTTCTGTGTATAAGTCTGTCACATTCTTTGTTAAGTTAATTTCCAGGCATTTCATTTTTTTTGTTATGATAGCAAAGGAAATTGAGTCCCTGATTTATTTTTCCTGTGGATTTGTTGTTTTTATATAGGAATGCTTTTGATTTATTTACATTGCTTTTGTAACTTGTGACTTTACTATATTCGTTTATTGTTTCTAATAGTTTCCTGGAATCTTTGAAATATTTTATATTAAAGATCATGTTATCTGCAAATAGTGACAATTTGACCTCTTCTTTTCCAATGTGGATATATTTTATTCCTTTCTGTTGCCTATTGCTGTGGTTAGAACTTCCAGTACTATATTAAATAACAGTGATGACAGGGGGCATCTCTGTCTTGTTCCTGATTTTAGAGGAATAGGCGTCAGCTTTTTCCCATTCAGTATGATGTTAGCCAAGGGCTTGCCATATATGTTCTTTATTATGTTGATATACTTTCCTTCTATACTTATTTTATTTAGTATTTTGATCAAAAATGGATGTTTTATCTTGTTGAAAACTTCCTCTTCATCAATTGAAATGACCCTATATTATTTATCTATGATTTTGTTTCTGTGGTGTATCACACTAATTGATTTTCGTATGTTGAACCATCCTTGTGCTCCTGGGATGAATCCCACTTGATCTTGATGTATGATCTTCATGATACATCGTTGTATTCCATTTCCTAATATTTTGTGTAGGATTTTTGCATCTGTGTTCATCAGAGATATTGGTCTATAGGTTTCTTTTTTTGTGTTGTCTTTGCCAGGCTTTGGTATTAGGGTAATGTTGGCCTCATAGAATGAGTTAGGAAGTGTTGCTTCCTCTTCAATGTTTTGGAAGAGTCTGAGGAGGATAGCCATTAATTCTTCTTCGAATGCTTGGTAGAACTCATTGGTGAAACCATCTGGTCTAAGGCTTTTGCCTTTAGGGAGATTAAAGATAGTCTTTTTAATCTCTTCACTATCAATTCGTCTATTTAGATTATCTAGTTCTTCTTGGTTCAGTCTGGGTAGGCTATAAGTTTTCAGAAACTTGTTCTTCTAGGTTGTTATGTTTAGTGGAGTAAAGTCCTTCATAATATTTCCTTATAATCCTTTGTATTTCTGTGGTATCAGTGGTAATTTCTCCCCTTTCATTTCTAATTTTGGATATTTGTGTCCTTTCCTTTCATCCTTTGATTAGTCTATGCAGAGCTTTGCCAGTTTTGTTGACTTTTTCAAAGAACCAACTTTTTGTAATATCATTTTTTCTATTGTCCTCCAGTTCTTTAATTGGTTTAGGTCTGCTTTAATTTTTAATATTTCTGTTTTTCTGCTGACTTTGGGTTTTGTCTGCTCTTCTATTTCTAGTTCTTTAAGATGTTATGTTAAGATGTTTACTTGTAATTTTTCTTGTTTCTTAAGATAGGCTTGTTTTGATATAAATTTCCCTCTTATCACTGCTTTTGCTGTGTCCCAATAATTTTGATATGTTGTATTTTCATTTTCAGTAGTTTGTATATATTTTTATCTCATCTTTTATTTGTTCTTTTATCCAGTCCTTTTTTAATAAGCTTTTGTTCAATCTCCATGTATATGTGTTTTTTCTGCTTTCTTTTACAATTGATCTCCAGTTTCAAAGCTTTGTGGTCTGAGAATACACTTGGTATGATTTCGATCTTGAATTTGCTTAGGCTACTTTTGTGTCCCAGCATATGGTCTATCCTTGAGAGTGTTCCATGTGCACTAGAAAAGAAAGAGTAGTCTCTTTTTTGTTGGATGAAGTGTTCTGTAAATATCAATTATGTCCCATAGCTGTATTGTGTCATTTAGAAGTGATGTTTCCTTATTTATTTTCTGTTTGGATAATCTGTCCATGGCTATTAACGGGGTGTTTAATTCTCCCAAAATGATTGTGTATTCATCAGTTTCTCCATTCAAGTCTGTTAGTAGTTTCTTTGTATATTTTGATGCATCCTGGTTGGGAGCATATATATTAATTAGTGTCAAGTCTTCTTGTTGTTGTATTATGTCTTTTATCATTATGTAATGTCTATACTTGTCTTTTGCTATCTTTTTTAACCTGAAGTTTATTTCATTAGATATCAATATGGCAACTCCTGCTTTTCTCTGATTACCATTTGCTTGAAGTATTGTTTCCTGTAGGGAGCGCATGAACCAGAAGAAGTGTCTTTTGAGTAAACAGGTTTTAGCAAGGCTATCTGTGTGCTTGGAGTCCACAGTTCAAGTATTTTGCAAGGCAGCCCAGAGCTGGGTGCACATGGAAAATACTCAGGATGTGGTTTCTGACTTGGGTGGAAAAATGACATTGTGAGCAAAGTTATTTGGCCTCTATTACATGACATGGGGAGCAAGGTCGTTTGGTCTCTGGAATGATTCGAGACATAACGTATGGCTTGCTGCTTTGAAGAGAATAATAATAATATAATCAGTAATGCCTTAGCAACATGTACCAAAATTTTGATTAAATGCAGTTACCTGTAACTATATTTCCTAGTTAAGATGTACTTTCCAGTCTCACTTTACTGATTTACGCTTATGATCTCACTTGTTTTACCCACCCTATAAAATAAACTCGCTGCAGCCAGACGGGGTCTCTGTGTCTCCATCAGAGTGCAGAAAACCACCCGGTCCCAGCTTTTCTGTCTATGTCTGTGTCTGTGTGTTTCTTTTTTTTCATTCTTTCCCCATCGCCTCCCCTCCGGTACACCTGTTCACCTGCACAGGTCGCAGCAGTTTCCCATCCTTTCACTCTAAGTCTGTGTTTGTCCTTATGGCTGAGGTGTGTTACTTTTTTTTTCTTTTTGTTTTTTTTTTTTTTAATGTGGGTAGTTCCGTGGCTGGGAATTGAACCCAGGATGCAGCAATGACCGTGTGGAAGCCTAGCCACTATACCACCAGGGAACTCCTTGAGGTGTGTTTCTTGGAGACAGCATATGGATGGATTCTGTTTTTTAATCTAGTCTGCTAGTGTGTCTTTTTGTTGGTGAGTTCAGTCCATTAACATTTAGAGTGATGATCAATATGTGAGGATTTCCTGTGGCCATTACTTATTTCTTTGTTTTTATTTGTTTGTTTTGTTTGTTTGTTTGTTTCTTGTTTCCCAACTTTGTTCCATTGGTCCTGATGTTTTGTTTCAGGTCGAAGAACCTCCTTCAGTATTTCTTGGAGGGCTGGCCTTGTGCTGGCAAATTCTTTCAGCTTCTGTGTGTCTGAGAAGGTCTTTATTCCACCTTCATATCTGAAAGATAATTTTGCTGGATAATTTATTCTTGTCTGTAAGTTCCTCTTTTTTAAATTTTTGAATATTGGATTCCACTCCCTCCTGGTTTGCATAGTTTCTGCTGAGAAATCTGATGCCAGCCTGATGGGTTTTCCTCTAAAAGTTATAGTTCTTTTTTCCCTGGCTGCCTTGAGACTTGTCTTTTTGTGTTTAGGTTTGGACATCTTTAGTACGATATGTCTTGGAGAATATCTGTTAGGGTCCAGGTATCTGGGGGACCTGTTTTCTTCTTGAACTTGTGGTTCCAGATCTTTCCATAGATTTGGAAAGTTCTCATCTACTATTTGTTTGAGTATGCTCTCTGTAGAATGCTCTGCCCTTCTATTTCTATTATCCTGATGTTGTTTTGTCTCATGGAGTCAGATAGTTCTTGCAGAGTTCTTTCCATCCTTTTGCTTCTATATTCCCTCTTCCTCTTTCTTAGCTATTTCCATGTTCTGATCTTTGATATCACTAATTCTTTCCTCCATCTGATTGGCCCTGTTTCCTATGGCAGTTATTTTGTTTCTCACTTCTTTTATTTTATTATTTATCTCTCGCATTTCCATCTCAATCTTCCTTATGTTTTGAATTTTCTTGTTAAATTGTCCTTTTGTTCATGGGTTCTTTTTTTATGTCATTCGTGTTCTTCTTTATGTTGTTTATCTCAGCCATAGTGCTCTGCCTTTCTCTCAGAGCCTTTAGAATGGCTACTAGAAATTCTCTGTCACTTATTTCAGAAACTTCTAGATCTACGATGCTGTCTTGATAAATTTCCTGATCTTTCTGAGGAGTTTAATTTTTAAGGAATTCATCCTATCTGCTGGGTTCTTTCTCTTTTACATGAGGGCATTATGTTCAGTAGTAGTGCCCAGAAGCACAGATTTGTACTTTTGTGGTGTCTTGCTGTAGGGTACACATGAGGTGGCAATGAGGGGAGGAAGCTTTGTGTGAGAGAGGGGTTGTTTATTTCTTATTTCTGGTTTTCTGCTACATTTGGAAGCAGTGCACATCTATCATGGTCCCTTCACTTCTTGCACTTAGTTGGTTGGGGAGGCTTCAGGAAATAGGAGAGGCCAACAAAAGACACACTGGGGCAGCTCCACTTTCTGCCCTATGCTGGTGAAGCTGGGTGATGCGGGCAGAGGCTGCTCCTGCTGGCTGGGGCAAATGCTATGAAATCTGCCTTTCTTCCCAGGCCTGTTCCAGCGACCAAATGTTGGGGGAGAGTCTGTGGACTTGCATTGCTTTTAGGACCCAGTGGTGTGTGAGCAGGGGTGAGCAAACGTCTGAAACTGTGGGTCTGACCCTGTGGTAGGAAGGGAGCTGGACTGCCTCCACAGCAGGTGGTAATGGGAACAGCATCCCCATGCAGGAGCCATGCGTGCCGCACTGGCAGTGGGTCCACCTCCACAGCAGGCTGGAATGGAAGCCACAGCCCTGTACAGGGTCCATGCGCTGTCCACGTGGCAGCTAGCTCACCCCCACAGTGGGCCGCGACCAGGAACTGCAGCCCTGCACAGAAGTTGTGTGCACCTGCACTGTGGGTCCCAAGGGAGTCTAGAGCCACAATGTGGTCTCTGCAGTTCAGAGTCCTTGTTCCACCCTGCTACCACTCAAAAGTTCCAGAGGCTGACTCCCAAGCTCTGTCCCCACTTCGCTGCTCTAAATTCCAGCTCCCCAGCCCAGCTTCCCAATGACTCCCACTGTTCTGTCACTTTGCTAGGGCTTTTCCTCTTGTCGCCTCTTGGCCTCTCCCCCTCCCATGCACTTCATAGCTCTTGGATGGTCAGCCATGATTGGGTCCTGTTGCGATTCGTCTTTGCTTTCTCCCCTCTCTCCCACTCGCCCCCTTCTCTCCAACCTCCAGGTGTTTACTTGCGATGCGTGGATTTCTCAGCTGCCATTTTTGTCACTCAGAGTCCTCTTTCTTGGCTCCTGGGTGGCTGTTCAATTGTGTTTTCTGGGAGAGGCTTTAGGGACCTCGTCTCCAGTCGCCATCTTACCCTCCAATTTCCATGCATTGAAAAAGTTTTTTATGAACATCAACAAAACTAAAAGGTTATATTTAATTTGTGGAACCTGCAACAGTTAGTCATGTAATATCTTCTCTTCTGGTTATTGGATGCTCCTGACCATTGACAGATTGTGAAAAGTTCATGAGGGATCCGGAAATCCAAGTTGGAAAGTTTTATTCAAAGAAAGAGGTATGGGCATGGCAAATTAATGTAGCAGGGTCCAAGGCACACAGTTGCCCTGAACTTTGGTTTAGCTTTTCTTATACAGAAAATGTAAAGGCAGATTCTTCAATATCAAGAAGTGGTCACCTGTGAAAAAATTGTAGGCAGAATCAGGGCCACAGTAAATTTTTCCTTGCAGCTGGCGAAACTCAGGTAAGTTTGTTTTCCAGGAGCAGGCTCACTGTTCACATAGCAGTAGCCATATCAGTTCTGACCAAGCTCAGCTACACTTGGTTCCTGCTAGCCCCCTCAAGCCTATTTGTGTTAATTATTTCCCTGTCTAATCATTATCATTTGCATAAATTCACAGTCCCTTCTTGAGAACATGTGGGACACATAAAAAAATTACTATGCTGAATTTCATTTAACATCTAACTTTATTTCAACTTTCAAACTTAATTATAACCTGGCAATGTTACTGTGAAAAATCAAATTTCAATGAAATAGGTGTGTCATGTTTTAGAATTTTCCTAAGAAAAAGCAAAAGAAAAATCAGGATTTACCAAGCAATGGACTAACAGAACTTTGAGTAGAATAGAAGCGTTGAGTTAAACAGAAGTTTTGAATTATCACTTTCACTAGAGGACAATCTTTTAAGTAAGTGGTATCTAACACTTTGGCTTCCCTGGGACACATTGGAAATAGAATTGTTTGGGTAACACATAAAATACACTAATACTAACAATAGCTCATAAGCTATAACAAAAAGAATGCCAAAAAATTATATTCTAAGTATTTGTGTTGGGCTGCATTCAAAGCCATCCTGGGCAACAGGTTTGTCATGCCTGCTTTACATGAAGCTCATTGGATATTTTATTAATTCTAAAATATTGGAAGAAACGTTTTGTTTGGCTTGACATAATAGGGACTCATAAATCACAAATGAATGATGAAATTACATCTGGAAAATTTACACATTCAGTGTCTTTCTTGGTAGCATCAGGTATTTTAAAATCCAAAGAAACCATATCAACAATTAGGTTCTCTTTTCACAGACCCAAGAGGATTCCCAGTTATGTGGTGGATAAGAATGAGAAATGAAACTGTCTCTAGAATTATCAGCTTATTTAACAACATGCAGTCTTTTTTCATAGGAATGTTGCATTACATGAAGGAATTCAAGGGGCAGCAGAATGAGCTAGAAGGACATCAGTGTGCCAAGAAGCCAGACTGACTGGCTGAGACCCAGTGCCCCACAAATGCCCCAGGACTGAATGATACTGATGTTGTGTTACTGACTTGGGGATTTGCCAACCCACTTCATGAAGTATATTTTAAGACAATTTCATGCACATCCTAATATTCAGGTTTCTTTCTAGATCAGTTTATTTACCTTCCTCTCATCTGTGGGAAAATGGAATCTAGACTCCAGTCATTGACACAAAGTATATTAATCATGGCTTAGTTTTGTATTTCCTACTGCAAAGTGGATATGTACTGCACTAAAATTGATGTGAAACTAAGGTAGTGAGAAGAAACAGAATAATATTAATATTTTGTAGTCTACATAAACACATAAAAATGATGGGGAGCCTCATGAGATCTATATGGGAATTATCAAGCGAAGAAGTAATACACAGTTCCAAAAAGTAAGAGAAAAATTTGGGGAATATCTAAATTAATTCACATTATAAAAAATAATAATGCCTATATCTTATCTGATCAGACTTTAACAAATTAACACAGACAATATATTCATATGTGTGAGAGTCCCCAGAATGTTAAAGCTAAGCCCACTGTAAAGGGTTAAAGCCAGGCCTGCCGCCCAGGCTTGAACTTGGTATAATCAGTCCATGTCTGGGAATTCCTGGGGATGACATTTACTGGTCATGTGCTGCCTTATGTAACCATAAAAACCTAAACAATTGCTACTGGGCAGAGGCGACAAAATGCCACTTTTGTTTAAATACGTATATATAGTCCCAAGTGTGTAATAAAGTAACTTGCTTGCTTGCTGGTGTATTCATGGTCCCCCATGTCAGCTGCACGTGTGTTTTTTGAATTGGGTGTACCACCGTTGAAACCTGGCTTGCCTGGAAACCTTGGCAATGAAATTTGGCATAGGCCACAGAATGAGGTTAGTACTACATCCAGCACCTCTGAGGGTCCCCGGGTGGAAGAAATGTGACCTCCCACCTCCCTATGGCACTCAGTGGCCACATATCTGGCCACACGGACAGCTCCAGAAGACTGGGATGAAATTAGGCCCACACCTGGATATCAAGAAAGCCCTGGAATCTATGGAGCCAAATGTTCTGCCAGCACAATGGAAGGTGGCCAGCCAGGTAGCCTGGATGTTTCTGGCAGTGTTGTGCCACACCAGCCGGGAGATGCAGGAGCAAGCTCAACAGGTATGCCAGTTGCAGCGCCAGGAGAAAATGCTGAAAGAGCGCCTGTTGGCTGCCAAATATAGGCTACAGTGTTTGTAGGAGTCTGTACAGTCCTCCAGGGCAGGTAGCCTAAATCTATATTGCAGGCTCGCCCCTTAGTGCAATGGAAGATCGAGCTGAAGCAAGAAATGGGAATGGGGAGTCAGCTGCAGGGGGCCCCCTAGGCCAGGCAGCATACGCCAATGAGTGCGTATGGAAATTATGGGAATTGACAAAGCAGGTACGGCAAAGGGCTGGGAAAACGGTACCACGTTGGCTATTGAGATTATGGGACGAGGGGGCCGAAGGAAGATAGTTCTCCCCTGATAAAATGTCCCAACTGGCCTCCATTACGGTACACCCCTCCTTGAAGCAAAGGCTACAAAATATTGCCCATACTAACCATGATGCAGGAAATCATTACCTGATCAATTGGATAATGGCAGCAGTCCAAATTGTTTCGGCAGATGGCGGTGCATTGCATGAGACTGTGAGCAACTGGTCCACATACTCAGACCTAGTGCAAATCATACAGGAGATGGGCATGTGACAGATGATGTTTTGGGCACACTACAATAGTCCCAATGAGGAAGTTTTCACTACTAGGATGAAGGACCTCATCCTAGAGTCAGGACCCCCAAGAACTCTCGGGACTATGGCAACTCTTCTGGCTCCCTATGTAGATAGTCAGGTGCATGAAGTAACAGCCATCCTAGCTCGATTGAGGGATGTGGAATTGAAGCAAAAGAAAAAAGATAGCAAGGTGAGGTCGCTACAGGGCCCCAAGTGGCCCCCACCCAGAGGACACCCCAAAACTAAAGGAGCTCAAAGGGATGGCTTTCAGCCTGCAGTGAAAGTGAGCTGAAAGCAGATGTGGTTTGATCTGTTAGTTGTGGTAGTAGCCACAGAGAAATTAGAGCATCAGCCTAGGGGAGTGCTGCTGGCTCTGTGGAAGCAGCTAAAACCTGAGCGCAGTTTATTCCCCAGCCAGATGTTACACTCCCAATTCGGGAGTTGAGACTGACTGATTTTTATCCAGACCAAGGGGCAGGCCATGGTACCCGATCGAGGGGGGACCCAGGGAACTGAAGGCAACATGTTAAACTTGCTATTTACTGGTTCCCCCATAAAGTGCAGGGGGTACTAGCCCTTGTGGACCCTGGAGATGATAGCACTTTGCTATATGGAAATCTAGATCGCTTTAGCAGTCCTACGGCCACCATGGAGGAAATGGAGGCCAGATGGTATGGGTCAAACAAGTAGTTGTGATCCTAAATATAGGGTGATTGCCCCCACAAGACTATAAAGTCTATATCTCCCATATTTCAAAATATATTCTAGGGGTGGATATGCTACAAGAACTGGTGATTTCGACAATGATGAAAAAATTTCACCTGTGTACACGAGTGGTAAAGACTATTGTTCGGGGACACCCCCTTATGTCCTCTTGGTATTGCCCCAGAGTACCCATGTTGTGCATACAAAGCAATATCGGCTACCAGGAGGGCACAAAGAGATTGGCCATACCATTCTCAAGCTTGAAGTAGCCCAGATAATCCACCCAATGCATAGCCCTTACGATCCTTCCTTATGGCCAGTAAAAATAACGGCTCCTGGCAAATGACTGGATTACCGGGAACTAAACAAAGTGATGCACCTGTTGCATGCAGCTGTGCCCAATGTTATGGATCTTATGTACAAACTCATACATGAACTGGGACAGTATCACTATGTTGTAGACTTGGCAAATGCCTTTTTCTCTATAGATTTAGCCCCAGAGAGTCAAGAGCAGTTTGCCTTCACATGGGAAGGACGACAATGGACTTTTCTGGTGCTTCCACAGGGATATCAACAAATATCAGTTCCCCGGGTCCCCCCTCGATCGGGTACCGTGGCCATCAACAAAAACCAGGTCCAAGGGCTTGGGTTGTCTGTCAAATTCTTGAGAGTTTTCTGATCAGGTAAGACTAAGGTTATGACAGAGGCAGTCATAGATAAGATACAGGCATATCCTCTGCCGACAACAGTAAAGCAATTGCAGACCTATTTGGGTTTGTTGGGCTATTGGAGGTTTTTATTCCTCATTTAGCCACTTTAACTCACCCTTGCATCACCTGATACGGCAAGAGTCTACTTGGGATTGGACTCCAGAGATAGAGCAGTCATTTCGAGACAACAAGCAGGCAGTGGCTCAAGCCCAAACCCTACAGGTGGTTGAAACCACCCTACCATTCCTTTTAACAGTGTCAGTAGATGACAATGAGTTTAGATGCAGCTTGTGGCAGAAACATGGGACTTGTAAAGTGCCCATTGGTTTCTGGTCTCACTTGTGAAAAGGGGCAGAAGCCCGCTATTCCCTTATTAAAAAAAAAAAAAAAAAACAACAAACAAACAAACAAACAAAAAAAAACAGCTAGCTGCTATTTATGCTGCCCTTTTGGCCTGTGAAGCCATAACAAGTCCTACTCTTGTAAACATCCAATCAAGGTATCCGGTAGAAAACTGGTTGCAGTCTTGGATACAGATGCCACCGACTGGGGCAAAGCCCTAACCGGCCACATTGTTGTCACAAGATGGACACATTGCCTATATTTTACCTGAGGGTAAAAATCTTCCTTTAATGGTGTCACTATCTGCTTTGTCCTACTGCCCAGGCTCACAGCAGGGAATAATATCCTGTCCTGGGCACATACATTTGCTCAGGTGCACAATGTTTCCCACTGTTGAATCTACATGAAAATACTGGTGGAGTCAGCTGAGGGCCTTTTGTAGTGGATTCACCCACCTTCCCTAAACAACTGAACGTGCTAATGCACATGGAACAACACCGCTAAGTGGGACCTACGTCGCCTGACAGTGGACAATTTGCTCCACAAAAAACAAAATAACCAACCCACTTTGTTTGGTTATGCAATGACTAATGGGTGGAATTGGGTGGTGGGGAAACATGTAAAACTGTAAAAACAAGTCCCGTTATGTATAAAACAACATCGCTCAGCTGCTAATCACATTGCTGGTTGAGTGTCCCCACACTTGTCTCAAAATGTTACTCATGTGCTGACCCCTCACACTTGGTGGAATTTCTTAGGATCCACCTGGTGGTGGATACCAATAATCCTAGCAATTATTGCTAACAGTCTGGTAGTATTTTGCTGTTCCCTATAGTGCTGCTGTGGTCTGTGGGCTCAAGGATATACATTATGGGCAAAGTCCTGTGTGGCAGCCCCGTAAGGGTGGAGTGTCAGTTCCCAGAAGGTTAAAGCTAAGGCCATTGTAAAGGGTTAAAGCCAGGCCCGCCGCCCAGGCTTGACCTTGGTATAATCAGTCCATGTCTGGGGTTGAGAAATTCCTGGGGCTGACATTTACTGCACATGTACTGCCTTATGTAACCATAAAAACTTAAACAATAACTACTGGGCAGATGCCTCTCATTTATAAAAGAAGAAGTCAAGGTCTAAGTGCATTCATGGAATGGCCTGGGAAAGCCCAAGGCCTACTTACCAGCCAGTGTCTCACTTTTATACCTGGCTTGTTCAATGGTCTTAACTCGCCAAGGCCACATGGTCATTACCATAGTCTATCTAAAAACATGAATTCTCAGTAAGTCACATAAAGGCAGTAACTTTCGCATAGAAAATTCTTGTTCTATACAGGACACACTCAGTGCATACTCAATCCTTGGTTTTGAAAGCTCAGATGCCCACCCACATCGTTCCTCACACCTACCAGGTTACCAAAGGAATAAGGATTCTATATACTGTGACCCTATTCCATGGGCACCAGAATTTCCAAGCTTCTACCATAATTTCTTGGTTTAGGACTAGTCCCAGCTCAAAGCAGATGCAGTGAATCTTCTTTCCAGGGTTAAAATTGGCACCATTGTGCTGGATTCCCCCTACTATGGAATGATGAAACATAAAGGAATAAGGTAGTCAGCCACTTCCACATTTTGGTCTCAAGGGGGCAGAGGTGCTGACCAGACACAGGAATGAGAAATGGTGATGTCCACGAAACATTTGTAACCTGGGTTCTCACCATGCCACAGACTTTTGTCTCCAGAGGACACTCTAGTATTCTAAAAAGAAAACTCCAATTTTGCCAGAATTGGGTATAATATTTAAAAATGTAATAACCCAGGTAAAACTTTTACTTTCATGAACAGTCTTTCTGAGGAAACTGATAATCCTGGCAGTGCACAACAACAGGTAAACAGATAACAATCACATCTGAAAGTCAACTCTATAGTGGACACAAGAAAGAAACAATTTTTGTAGGCTGCTCACAAAGAACCCATGTCTGAGGCCTTGACACACCTCTCAGTGAAGACAATTACTGTTCCCAAATGGAGCTGGAGAAGGAGCCCAAAAAAGTGGGGGAAGAGAAGAAAAGATTGATATTAATGTGGACTTTTGACTGTCTTCTTACTTTAAAAAATAATCCAGGTAGTCTTATGCACATATTTTATTCTTTCATATCACACAAAAGAACTTAAATCCATGTTAACAAGTCGTGTTTTACTGATATTTTGCTTCTCGGTATCTTGTACTCATGTAAAAGTAGAGGGTGGTTTTAAGTACACTTATTTTACTAACAAACAGGCCTGAACTCTTACAGACAAAAAGCAGGTGAATTCTGGTGGCAAAAAATTAAGATCTTCCCTACATCACCCAAAAAACAACTGTTTGGAATGTCATCTATTTTTGTCAGAGAGTAAAATCTACCGTATACATTCTGAATTCCTAACATATAAGAGACATATTTTCTTTTGCTTCTGAATCCAAGCAGGGGTTAGAAGCCAAGTTGGTCTTTCTAAAATCTCCAGGAAGAAGTATGGTCTTTACACCCACCTACAGAGTAAAAGAGTTAGCACTGAGCCACACTGTTAAACATAGTTATTGAAGACAGGTGAGGATTATCTAGTCTAATTATTCCTAAGAGAATTCAGCTGATGAATTATTCTCTTTAATTACTTTTCCTAACTAGGTGATTGAGTAGAACTGCCATGTTTCTTTACAGAAAAGATACAGCAGAATTTTTAAAAACTGCGTGAAATCTGACTGGACTAAAAATTCTGACCCACAGTTATTTGGTTTTTCTTTACATAAATTACCAATTTAATTTACTTGCACTACAAAATTTTTTTTCAGAAAAGATTGAAGCCTGCTTTCTAAAAAAGGCTTTATTGCTCTCTGGCAAAGGCAGACTGGAAAGCACAAGTGTTCATAACACATTAATAGCCCTATATCCTGAGCTCTAAAAAGACTAGTAGGAGTATGCAAGTTTGCCCACATGCCAGTCAGGAACAGTCCATAGTGAAGGCTAATCACATTCTCAGTCTTTCAAGATAATTTGGTATATATATATATATATATATATATATATATATATATATATATATATATATATACATACATACACATACACAGTCTGTGTGTGTCTGTGTGTCTGTGTGTGCGTATGTGAGATTGTTTCTAATTTACTTAACATATATGTGTCACAATTTTGTGAAGGTTTTGGAGACACAGATAAAATATGAAAGGGAATTTAGGATGCAGGAGTTAGAGTTGAACATGGATTCCTAAAATTTGAAGGTTGAAGGATCCTATCTTAAACCTCACTGGATCTATCTAATGTGGAATAGAATAACATAGAGCAAATGACAATAATTTAGTGTGCTTTCAACTGCATGGAAAAAACAAAGTGACTGCTAAGATGGTCAACAAAAAGGCTTCTTCTCACAATTAGCAATCTCATTTTTCTTCCAAGGAACAAGGGAATTGTATTTGAAAAGTCACAGTAACAGGGGTATGGAGCCTTTCTGCATTTTCCCATGAAGGAAGCTAGGAAACTGAGCCACAGTAAATAATCCAATAACTACATGCTACTGGCAATAAGTACATGCAAAGTGACCCTATAAGATTTTAGGCAATAAAATATCCATTGAATTACAGGAGAATTTAGCCTTGACCCTGGAAGCAAAGTGCTAAGAAAAATTTAAAAATAAGTCTGGGAAAAAAATGAAAAAAATGATGTTCCAAAAGAAGTCATTTAGAAAATAAAAGAAAAATACCAAGAAGAAAATATCAGACAGATCTTTAAATACATTTAACCATCCTTATCTAAAACAGCTTCTCAACCTATCTTGCAAGGCTGTTCAGATTAAATCTCTGTCATTCTCAAAGCCATCCTGAGAGATTCTTGCCCAGAATGATCTTCATTGTAGTCTCCGGGCTTCTGCAGAGCATTTAACAGATCAATCAGTGTGTTTATATGTATCATTTATCTCCCTTACTGCAAGTCTGTATCTTAAAATACATTGATCAAAATAAAATAAAATAATTAGGTATCATATTTTGAATGTTACTATATAGAGAAAATATCCAGACAAGTAAAAAACAAAACTAACACTGATTTTAAAAGAGGTGGCAGTTAATTCTTTAAATCTGCATAATACAGTTATTCTGTTAATACTCTGTTAGCTAGCATTGGCCCGCAGTTTATCACTGTACCAAATATAAGGAATAGTTATGTAAGGAAAACTTATTTTACAAAAGAGCTTTCTCTCATTATTTATTGTTAAATTTATTAGTGTGACATTGATTAACAAAAATTGCATAGGTTCCAGGTGTACAATTCTACAGTGCATCACCTGTGTGTTGCAGTATGTGTTCACCACTGAGAGTCTATTCTTTTCCACTCAACATATATTTGACTCCCCCTTCTTTCTCTCCCTCTGCTCTTTTTGCTTATCCTCAGATAACAACTAAACTATTAACTGTTTCCATGAGTTTTTATTATTTTCTAACATTCAGTTTTATATTACACATATGCATGAAATTATATGGTTATTGTTCTTTCTGACTGGCTTATTTCACTTAGTGTGATGATATCAAGGTCTATCCATGTTTCACAAGTCACAGTATTTTATCTTTTCTTATAAGCGAGTAATATTCCATTGTGTATGTACCACAGCTTCTGTATCCGGTCATCTATCAAAGGGCACTTTAGTTGTTTCCATGACTTGGCCACTGTGAACAATGTGGAACAACTGTCTTTCATTAGTCCTTCTTTTCAAATTTTGATGAATATATTTAAAAATATTTAACCAGTTCTTTAGACAATGAACTTTCTGCATCTTCTAAGTATTTTACTTCACACTGAAAAACAGCTATTAATATTTTACTGTTTTCTGTCATTTAATACATTTTTCTGCCTTTATGAAAGGGACCCAGAAACATTTGATTTAATTTAGGCAGTTCATCTACAGGAAGAAAATAAACTGGTTAACCATAGTTAAACTTTAAACAATTCCCATTTTTTATAATTTGAAACAAGCATATTTTCTTCATATGCCTCACGGCAGCAAATATAATTGAATGTGTAACTAAAACATAGGCCAGGCCTAATGTACAAGAAGTGGTTTTTCCAGACCATGATGTCTTTAGGGCTGGAGACTATACACATTCCTGAAAGAAGAAAGCAGAGAACATTCATGAACATATGAACATAGCCCACAGACATTTGCTGGAGGGCAGTAAGCGCATATGAATATCTTCTCTTCAAAAATGTATTCTCTGACTTTTCTCAATATCTCATTGTGACATGGCAGAAAGCCCTGATAAAAATAATTCACAAATAGAAGCCCTGGAATCTTTTTATTTATATGTGTAACTGGAGTTCAGCTATATGTACTTCTATTATCCAGAATAAATATTTTTATAGAAGTTCTTGCAGATACACTAGAATTGAGCATGCATTGGTTTAATGGATTATTTAGAAGGCTTTGACAAATTCTAAATATTCCATAATGTATTTATTCACCAGTTATCAAGCAACATATGAATTATTTAACATTTTTCCATATTCCACATACTGTCTCATTTTTCTGTAATGTCTCTAAATTTATTTTTTCTGTTTTTTTTATGGTGGGCCAGCCACCATGAGTTGATCAGTACCTAAATGGGGGGGAGTGGGAATGGATAAAAAGGCACTCACACAGATGCTGATGTGGCTGGTCTTCAGTGATGCTGAAGCCCCGAGTTTATTTCCCATCACCAATATATGCAGTTTGAGTACATGCAGTTTAACAATAAAAATATGCATTACCTCCTTCAAAAGCAGATCATCTATTATCATTAACTCTCCAGCAATTGCCTAAAGGTCAGAGCAAACAAAGGTCAGATTTCCTAGGGCCTTGTCTTCCATAATCCAATTATCTTTCTTTTGTGTCCCAAGGAACTGGCTGGATCAGCCACATTCCTCAGTGAGCAGTACACACCCTTGACTCTCTACCAGTTAACTTGAAGGTCAGAGTAACTGAGAGGGAGTCAGTTTCCCGAGGCAATTCTTCCAAGTACTCAGATAGTCTTCTTTCTTTAGAGTCTCCCAAGGAACTGACCATATCAGGCACATTCCTCAGATGCAGAATTAAAACAAGTTTTACTTCCCTAAAGCCAGCCTGCATGGCTCCCAACATTTTTTTCCTACAATTTTTCTATTCAAAGTCTTTATTATTAAGTTCACATTTTTCAAAATAAATATTTATTTGGCTATAAAATGAATCATCTCCCACATGAAAAATGTTAAGTAAAGAGTCATTGTTTAACATGAGAAAAATTCATGAGCCAAAATGTATGTCAGAGTGTCATTTCTTTGCTCAGAAGGAGCCATGTTGCATTTGGCATGGTGCAATATGCCTGGCCTTAGTCTTATGAAGAAACATGTTCTGTGTTCTATTGGAATTGACATTGACTACAGAGGTGACTTTGCAAACAGAAGAAAGCAAAAAAAAAAAAAAATGAAAGCACAGAAGTGGAACAGAAATAATATACAGCTTTCCTTCACCACCTCCATTTTTCCCGTAATGACTCAATTCCACAGATACACAGGGCACATGCTGGTCACGAGACATAAAGCAAAGGAGAAGGCCACTCTTGCCCATAAGTTTCTTGTAATCGGTAATTAAATAATCGCTTGGTGTAACTGAAGTGAGTAGACAATATCTCTTCAGCCTTCTTCATGAATCATGCTGTAAGATGGTCCTCTGAGAGTTTCCATAACTGCTCCATCAATTTGATACTCTATGTTAGTGGAGTTAGTGGAGAGTGCTAAAGTTCTGCATTATGAACAACTGAAAATCTGTAGGTCAATATTAATCCCAAAACAAAAAAGGATTTTTGGTGGCTGTGGCAGAGTCTCTAATGACTACAAGGCACACATTTAATAATGTGGAAGTCCAGAATTTCCCTGGCTAGGGGGTCTATGGACAAAGGAATTTCTGCTGGGTACAGATACCTGAGGCCATACATATTTCCAATTTAGTTATGGAAAACAGCTGTTTCAGTAAAGAATTCAGGAAAATTTAACCTTATAATTACTTTTAGAAATGCTATGAGGTTCTTGAAGAATGAATCATTTGATTTCTATGAGGTCAGTCAGGCAATCACTCATCACTGACTGAATATTACCCTAGGAAAAAAATCAACATGTCAGGAAATGAAAAACACAGCTCTCATATTTTATGTATTCACCATGAGAAGAGAAGTAAATGAAAAGGGGAGAAACTGATATAGTTGACCAATCACCAAGTGCAGAAAATTACAAATTAGAGAACCCTATTAATAACTTCACCTGTGAAATTCCTTCATGACATGGGATAAAATTACAGCATTTTGAAATGATGGGAGAGAAGGTGGTTAACTAGACTAAGCAGTGCCAGTTTGATCATCTTTTAGAAGCAAAGCCTTCAAATATTACTATGTTTTTAAAGAGTTGTAATGGTGGTGGTTTGTTTAGTTTCCTCCAAAGTACCTGGTCCTGCTGTTAGTTGGCTCAAGCCTTTCTAATGTCTAAAGAATCATGGTAACAAAGAAAGCAATGTGATCAGCAGCAATGAGAACTTGTTCTGCCATTGCAGGTGAGTCAAATTTAGTGCATGTTCTCTCACACTTTGAAATAGAAAACAGTTTCATGGGGCTGTATCAAAGGGCATTAAATGAGATATTTGAGTGAGTGCTTTGAAAGGTAAAAGAGGTTATCTCTGAAATTTCAAATTAAAGCCAGCAAAAAAGAATGTGGCAAACAGGCCTGAAGTTTTCCAGAGGAACATTCAGGGTAAAGAAATGAGTGGATTTAAGAAAATAGTGCCTCACAAGAGAGAGGTGATGGGACATATGGGCAAGAAGTTGATGGTGGTCCTGGAGAATCACTGGGTTGAAAAATAATATTCTGACCCAATCCAGCAGAAGCAGAGATTTGAAGCAAAGATGAATTCTTACACCAATGCAGTGGACACTGTGGAAAATGCCATATCAGTCCTAAATTTAACCAAGTATGGGTTAAGTGTGGAGTAGAAATTAAAGTAATCCAGCTTTGGCAGATGTTTCCATTGAAATATAAAAGAAAAATAAATAAGGTGACAGGAGTTACAAATTAGCGGGCAAGAATTTCCTCTTAAAGAATGAGATGTTCACCATGGACTGTCTGGGCCAGAGATTTTTGCAGAAGTTGAAGGTCTATGTCTGTGACTACTGGTGTGATATTCTGAATAACTTCTTCAGCAAAATTCCTAGTTTCAATAACTACACTTCCAAATGACTTAGGTATAAATTGTACTGGGAAGGTAGTAATGTTTAGAAAAGATCTGAACAGCTGTTTATGAATCAAAAAGTCAATGTTATCAATAATTAACTCAGGGAAATGTTTTTCTTTGAACCTGAGTCACTACTTTGTTTTTAGTGTGAGGAAGTCAGAGTATCTTGGGTAAATGTGTTTACTTCCTGTTTCTTTCTAAATATACCTGATGGCAGTATGTTTAAAATATTTTCACTTGGGTTCTCTTCAAACTATTTCAGCATTTCTAAAGAGAAAAACATTATGAGACCAAATGGTCCCACCTCAATTTTATCAAGTGATCATTCTGTTCAAGTTATTTACCTATTCAAATTCCTGTTAATTTAAGGTCACATTTAAGGAAATTCATTACAATAATTACAATAGAATAATATAAACAAATATCAATAAATAGACTTAAAAATGCATTTTCATGAACTTTAATACACACAATTCATAAAGTCTCTAATGCAACAAAAGTCTATTAATTTTGTTTTAAATATTTGACCATAAACTTACTAAAATTATTTGTATACTTTCAAGTGTATTTGTAAACATCTAAGACCTTTACCCTTGAGTAATAATTAAAATGATATGGAATTATGTATTATTTCACATGGGAAAGAAAAACCACTCTTAGAAGAAAAGCATTTTTTATACATCATGTTTTGTCTTACTAATAGAAAAGTTATTACTATTTTATTTTTACAAGTAGCCATTGATCTTCTTTTATGTTTTTCATAGTAGAGAGTATTCTTCACTTGAAAAACTGGGTTCCATGGTGGTGTAGTGGATAGGTTCAAGGACTCTCAACACTGCAGCCTTAGTTCGATTCCCGGCCAGGAAATTACTCCCCCAAAAATAAAATAAAAAATAAAAACCAAGTATGGGTTAAGTGTGGAGTAGAAATTAAAGTAATCCAGCTTTGGCAGATGTTTCCATTGAAATATAAAAGAAAAATAAATAAGGTGACAGGAGTTACAAATTAGCGGGCAAGAATTTCCTCTTAAAGAATGAGATGCTATACTGCTGCATCATCCAGTGTGATCTGCATCTTAAGGGAGATCTTCTTCCACTCTGGTAATCTCTTTCAGGATATACAGAATCCTTTATAACCTTCTCTCTATACTCTTGCAATACTTTCTAAGAGTCAGAGCATACAGTTAATACTTCTTCAGAGTAATCAATAAGCAAAAGTATAGGCTTGGGACTGCCTGAGGCCACATGAGGTGAAAAACAAAAAAAATGATACTAGCACAGATGAAGTTAGGTGCAGCTTTTTTAAAAAAATAAGCTCTTGACTCCTCACTCAGTCTCTCAAATCTAGCCTGCCTAACTGAATTATGGGAGCTAGCTAATGTAAGGTGGTGCAGGATTCCCACATGCCACTGTAGGCAAAATGCCTCTGGTCACCCGCACTACTCTCTCTCTCTCTCTCTCTCTCTCTCTCTGTCTGTCTGTCTGTCTCTCACTCACTCACTTCAATGGTGATTTTTCTATGTCCTGGGTGGATAAACTTTAATGAAGTTGGGTTGACTAAAGCAGCAGTGGCAAGATTTTCTAGCACCACCAGCGCTTTGAGCCTCAGCTTTTGGGTATCAATCTCAGCCCATGTTTCATGTTTTCCCTTGCACATTGGTGGCACCATTCCTGGGATAATGGGACAGGAGCACCTCCAGCAGGCTCTGCCAGGACCTCTCTTTTGGAGGCCTTTTACGGTGTGGTTTTTGCTAGAGAACTGTCTGAAAAGCAAAGTTAAAGGGCAGAGGCCTTTTTAAATCTTGCCCACCTATCCACTATCAGGCAAACTTTGGTGCTGCAGACTGGTGGCCATTTTTCGCCAGACCCCAGATCCATGGCAGGGCTATCCATAAAGTAGCTAAAGAGGAAGGGGCTTCCCCACTTAATGCACCACTCGCCAAACCCTCTGCATTTTTCTGAGGTACTGCCTGTGCTATGAAGCTACACTAGTGGCCTTTATCCAAGACTCCTCAGTCTCACCCACACCACCTTTTAGGCCTGGTCCAGCATGTTAGGGTGGGGTACTCATGGGGTTCTAAGTTTAAAAAGAGACTGGCCTCAGCCACAACAGATTCCCAGAGCCCCTCTCTTGTTAGAAAGTGCATGGAGAGCTCAGAGATGCTCTTTGGTGTTCTAGAAATTTCTGTCTAAAATAAAAGCCATGGACAGCTTGGAGGACAATATCCTCACCTTCTTATGAAACCCCAGTAACCTCATGAACACTAAACAGAGTTGTCTGTCATGGCAAGCACCAGTGAACCCAAACACCACTGTACGCAGGCCCTCCCTGTTCAGCTTTGCAGGGTCAGCTAGGACTTTCCTCTTATAACTGACAGGCCCCAGATATGTGTAGGCCTGGCCCTCTTCTGTTGTAGCCCAGATCCTAGCTGGTGGACTACCAGTTTCAAAAATTTCCTCTGTGTCACCATCATAGCTGCTGCAGACATCACCATATGTGGGTCTAGGTCCAGGGAGTGACACTACATGGACACCTGCACTGCTGTGCACCATCAGTCAGAACATTGGAAATTGTTGAGACCTGTATTTTAGCCCTTGATGAATATATCCGTTCTCCACACAGTCAGTGTAATATCAATTTAGATAAATTTATATTACCATGGCTAAGAAGATTGACTGCCACTACTGCAGAAATCCCCTGCAGGGGAAGACATACGTAAAGAAGAGTGGCCATCAGTGCTATCTGAGTTTCTTTGACAATTCTGTGCCAACACCTGATGAATTGTGGCAAGCCCATCAGTTCAGACTCCAAAGAGTTGCACATAAGAACAGCTACTGGCACAACACCTGCTTTTGTTGTACCAAATGCCTTCACCTCTCAGACATCGAGATATTTGTGGTCAAAATCAGCATGATTCTGTGCAAGAAGTGCATCATTCGGGAAGATTCCCTCAATTTCGAGGGCTGCCAAAAGTCATTAGTTGCAGTATATTGGAATGTGGAGTGCAATGGAACCCTCTGGCACAAAGACTGCTTCAACTTCAGCAACTGTAAACAACTCATTGAAACTGGAAGCTCAGTTTATAAAGTGGAGGAGTTCTACTGCATGACTTAAAACAAGACCCAGTTTGCCAAGCATTTCGTGAAGTGCAACAAAGCCATTACATCTGGAGGAAAGACTTACCACCATCAACTCTGGTGTGCTGAATGCATTGTGTGCATTACCTGCTCTAGAAGCTGTCTGGGAAGCCTTTCACCACTGGGGAAAACTAGTATTGCTGTGTGGATTGCTACAAGAATTTTGTGGCCCAGAAGTGTGCTTGATGCAAGAACCCCATCACTACATTTTGTAAGTGTTCCAGTGTGGTGACTATGGAAGAACAATCCTGGAATGACTAGTGTTTCCAATGTAATACTCCTGAAACTGGCCAAAAAGTCATTTGTTTTCCATCAGGAGCAAGTATCTTGTCTGGACTGTGGCAGCAGAGGCAGATTCAATGGAGCAGCCTGTCCAAGTTATCTATGCAGTGTGTGAGAAGTATCAGAGAGTCCTTACCTAATTCATTCAGATAGCAGCAGAGATGGTGATGAGACCCCAATTCATGGAGACCCTACAGAATGTGGGTGAGCCTTAATTCTTAACTCACAGAATCACCAGGTGCTCTGGCCTCGCCCTGTGCCTCAAACCCCTACTTGCCCCAGATCCTCGGCCCTCCCTCACCCTCACTCTTATCCCAGACCCACATCATTCTGTGTCCCCTGACCTCTCAAAAGCCCTGAGTCCTCAGTCCCCCACTTCACAACTCTCCTTACCCCAGCTCCCTGCCCAATCTCTGCTCCTCTGTGAGTGAGCTTTTGGTAGAGGTGAAGGGTGGGAACTGAAGAAAGGAGCTTCTAAATTCCTGCAATTCACTCTGAAAGCAGGAGAAGCATTCAGTCTCTTTAGTGGGCCTTTAGAGATGAGGCCAAGAAGGTGAAGCTTCCAGATTGATGTGAGAGGGGTCTGAAATTTCTATTTCAATTCTGATCACAACCAGACAAGTGACAGTTGAAAGGCAAAGTCACATGAATTGCCTGGAAATCATTTAATGAGAATGGGAATCGGCCCTAAGCAGACCCATTAAAACCAGGTGTCCTTGTGTGTCACCTTGCCTTTTACCACCTTCAACTTCTTCACATCAAAGAAATTCACAGCAGTAGTTTACACATTATTTCTAATTGTGAATTTGTAAAAGAGCAATGATATGCTTGAATATTTACCAAGAGATTCAAAGCAGGTAAAGTTGTGATTCTGAGAGATTTTTTATGATGTTCTCATTTTACTCCTCATATCTAACTAAAGCAGACTCTATAGAAAGAAAAAGCACATTGTATATATGTGTGATTTTCTTCATATTTATTGACATAAAGTGGAATATAATTATGATATTCTTTAACTCCCCAAGCATTTTTGATTCTATCACCAGCTGAACTTAAGTATAAAATATTATCACTACTGTATCATGAGCAACCATCAGTTCTGAAATATTGTTTTTACAACTCCTTTAAATTTACATAAAATTAAAAAAATAAGAAAATATCAATAGTGCAAGAATGTTTAGACATAATGGTTACACTGTGTTGTTTTGTGTTTTGTGTGGGTCTTACTGGGAAATTACTACTACACTGAGATGGTATATCTTTTTCTCCCTGGAGGAAATTTTGTTGTTAGATTTTTGTATGTTTTTATTCAGGGTCAAAAGATATATTTAGAATGGATAATGTGTATTTTATAATGATTTTTAAAACTTTTTTATTTTGACATACTGTATATTTATGAGTTGTAAGAAATAATGCAAGATCCCCTGTAACTCAGAACTTTAGTGCAATATCACAACCATGATCTTGCCATTGCAAACATTTATTGACTTAATTCATGTTTCTTCAGTTATACTTATACTTCTGTGTGTGGATGCATGCACATGTGTACCCATGTGTGTGCTATACAGTTTTATTCTGTGGACATACATCACCACCATAATAAGATACAGGATACTTTATACTACAGAGATGCCATGTGTTGTTTTATAGCCATACTCTACTTCCTCTAGTCCCCATCCCAGGGTGACCATGAGTTTATCTCAAAGATTCTGTTTTTTCAATTTTGATCATTATTTGTTATGCAATTGTTTCATGGGGATTACTTTCTTTCTTCTTCATGTGTGTATCTGCTTGTATGCTTGCATGCATAGTCCTAAGAGATCCCAGAACAGTTCCAGACACACAGTATTTTATATACACTAACTAATTAAAGTTTATTAAAGCATATTTTAGTTCCAAAGTGCCCGTAGTTTTCAGATTTTTTGTTTCTTTTACTCCTACTCAATCTTATTTAGGAATGGAAATACTTCATGTTACCTAGATTCACTTTAAGAACACTTTTAGTTAAATAGATGTATACAATGAAAATTCCAATACATTTTATTCTTTTAATTAAAAAAATCGCCTGTAATCTTTGTTATAAAAACTTATCTTAATAGTTAGTTAACTATTAAAATGGCTTTTTCTTATCTAAAAACATCACCAATAATGTTAAAAAGATTTTGAATGAGCTATCATATGTGTGCATCACTGATATTTCTTTTTTTTTAATTCATTTTCATTGTTAGACTTATTGGGGTGACATCTGTTAGCAAGGATTACATAGGTTTCAGGCATACAATTCTACAGTGCATTGTCAACTTGTTGTATAATAAATTCACCACCTAATGTGACTTCTCTTTCCATCACCTTATATTTAGCTTCCCCCCTCCTTTCCCACCCCCTCCCCTTTCTCCCCACCCTAACCTACTCGTCCCCAAATAAACATTAAACTATTGATTGTGTCCATGGATTATTTGTTTGTTCATTTCTTTTTTTCTTTGCTTTCAGTTTTATATTCTGCATATGAGTGAAATCATGCAGTTCTTTGTTTTTTCTGTCTGGCTTATTTCACTTAGCATGATGATCACTGATATTTCTAATCAAGCTTTTATTTTTAAAGCAAGTAAGTTCCTTTTGGAATCCTAAAACATCAGTGAATTTTATTCTTGACTTTGACATAATCTTGGCACACCTAGAATGGCTTGTTTTGTCTTTTTTTCTCACTTTTATGTCCCAATGACCTATTTAAATTAATATGTGTCATAAGGCAATGTGAAAAACATTGTCATATAGGATCATATAAATCAGTAGTGCACTTGTTAAAATTTTTTGAATTCATTCTCTTTGAAAAAAATTCTAAAGGGGAAAAGGATCAATCAAATTTTACTTCATTTTAAATTTCTTCTCTTTTGCACTGTAGTTTCATGTGCTAGAGAATTTGCTTTTTTGAATACGTTCAAAGTAATTACTAATGCAAAGTGTTGCAAAAGAACTTCTTCAGAGAATTTGGACAAAAATAAATTTAACTTCTAATCAAAGTTGTTACTAGAAAGCACTGTATACAATGTGTCTATAATATAGCATTATTTTATTCTCACTGAGATTTTATTTTTCTGAAACAAAACTGCAGAAGTTAATAATTATATAAAAATAAGCCAATATAAAAGAGCATCCATGAAAACATTAAAAAGTTCAACTTTAGTTGTAAAGTCTCTTTATCCACCCTCACACTCTGTATGTTTATCTTGTAAAGACTTAAAAATTCTTTTTTGCTATGTTCTAAATAATTTTTAATTTAATTTTTTATTGGATCAAAGTAATGTGCTGGGAATGTGATTCATAAGAGAGTTAAATCATCTTCCCCATAACAGGAAGTCAATAGATAATGACTAAGACATTTTAACAGCAAAAAAAGAGATGACAATACAGGTATGATATTAATAATAATAAAATAAGTATAAGGACCAACTAAAAGTTAAAAATGATATTCTTTGGAAACAGAGTGTAACAAGTGGTATAAAAGATTGTCTTTCATAGAAACTTTGTAGTGTTACTTGAGTTTTCAAAATATGTATGTATATAAGTGAATTTTAATACTCTCCCTGTTTGAATAGTCAGGAACGCACTACTGTAATAGTAGCAATACTACACATTTACTACCAATTGTAGAATTTGAGGTATTAATAGTATTTGTTTAATAATAAAGTATAAGAAACATGTTTTATGGCCTATTAGAATACCAGGACACTCTTAAGTTGCTCAGGAGGTCTTTCAAAATAAGCTAATAAAAGCTGGAAGAAAATTATGTTTGAACTGTTTAAGTAAATAAAATAAACTACTTATGAAGCAGCTCTTTTTATAAGAAACAAGCATAAAGTTTAAAATACATCAAGTTGACAATGCACTGTAGAATTGTATGCCTGAAACCTATGTAATCCTTGCTAACAGATGTCACTCCAATAAGTCTAACAATAAAAATGAATTTTAAAAAATCATACTTTCTTATGTATTATATATTAACTGCAATAAAACAGCAAACATAGCAAACTATGTAATCCATATGCATATTTTCAGAAGGATTAGAGAGAGAAAAGTTTGTATAACACTTTAAGTATGGATCTAACTGAAGATAATTGGCAAGTTGAGTTAATTTAATGAGTTCAGAATTAAAAATGTAGTAATAAGTGTACAAAAAATATATTTAAATACATGTGTCTGGAGCAAGGTAAAAATCTTCAGATTAGTGATACAGTATCTCAATTTGCTATGAAAAGATAAAGCCTATGGTGTGCATTAATAATATATTTGAAATATATTTTCTTGTTAAATTTATTTGAGTGACATTAATAATTAAAAAGTTACAAAAGTTGTAGGTGTAAAATTCTACAATATATCATCTACATGTTGTACTGTGAATTCACTACCCACAGTCAGTTCTTTTTCTTATTCTTTTTTTGTTTAATTCATTTTTATTGTTAGACTTATTGGGGTGACATCTGTTAGCAAGGATTACATAGGTTTCAGGCATACAATTCTACAGTGCATTGTCAACTTGATGTATAATAAGTTCACCACCTAATGTGGCTTCTCTATCACCATATATTTGTGTCACTGTCCATAACCCACTTGTTCATTTTATGTTAATTTGATTCATTTTGTCACTATAAAAGAAGTCTTCCAGTTGTTGGTGTGTGGTAATTAACACAAAACACACATTTATTTAAAAAAAAATAGAATAGATTTAAAATTTTTTTACAAGTGCTTATCTATAACATATTCTAGGAAATTTTAAGAAATTTTAACTTATAGCACCTTTCAATATTTCCTAAAAAATGAATTATTCTGAATTATTTTATGTCCTGATATTTCTTTATTTTTTGTTATGTAAGCATTGGTACAGAAATATAATATAATATAGTGAGAGCTAGAATCTCATTGTTTTCTTAAAATAAAAGGAATTTGGGTGATTAAAAATAATCCAAGCTCTACAAGGTAACCCAAAAGTTGGTATACCATTGAATCAATTAAATTCATCACAACAAATCAGAATTTGTATCATAACGTATTAACTAAAAACTGTGCTGTAAACTTACATTTGGGCCACCCTGTTGATGAGTCACTTATACGATTTTTCCATTTCTTAGTTCCACTCTTATAGACTCATCTACAGGGTGGCCCAATGTAGGTTTACAGCACAGATTTTAGTTAATACATTATGGAATATAACAACTGTAAGCAACAAAGAAAAAAGAAATGAACAAACAAACACATAACCCATGCACATAATCAATAGTTTAATATTATTTGGGGAAAAGGTGGATAGGAAGAAAAGAAAGGGGAGGGTTTGGAAGAGGAGGGAGGGAAAGCTAGATATAAAGTAATGGAAAGAGAAGTCACGATAGATGGTGAAATTATTGTACAACAAGTTGACAATGCACTGTGGAATTGTATGCTGGAAACCTATGTAATTCTTGCTAACAGATGGCACCCCAAAAAGTCTATCAATAAAAATGAATTTAAAAAAAGAAATGGAAAATCATGTGAAATGTTACACATTAAATGTTTATGAGAAGTTTAATATATCCAAATTTCCCTTTATATTTGAATGTACTTCATGGCTTTTGCTCCTCTGACTAAAACTTTATCGTATACTTCCTTGTCTAATTAATTCCTACTTCAGTTGCAATTGCTCTGTTTAGGTGTTGATTCTTCAGGGAAAACTTACTTAAGCCCTCATAGTAATTTAAGTCTTCTGTTTTATGCTTTCCTTACACCTAATACTCTTTTTAATACCATAATTATAATGATTTAGTATGTAATTTTTTCACTAACTGAAAATTCCATGCCTAGCATAATGTTTAGCATAGAGCACATGTTCAACAAGTTAAAAAGAATGGAGGAGTAATTATTTTTCTAAGTTTTTAAAAATCTCTTTAAAAAATAGATTGTTTTAACAGCTAAGGTAGATAGAGCAGGTATTTTCTTCAGTGTAGATGTTAATAAGCCCAAAAAGGTTGGACAACTGCCCTCATAACAAAGTGAGTTAGTGGCCAAACTGAGCCTAAGACCATTTTCTTAACTGTTGTCTTTTTCTCTTTCTACTTGTGGGCATTAGGAAACTGTTCCTAGATGGTATTAGGAGTTTCCAATAAAGCTCTGTGTTGACTACTAAAACAAATTGTCTGTTTAAGCTTTTGGGTACAAATAGATGTGCAGTAATTGTATGTGGTTGACTGTTGAGGACGAGTATAAGAGCCAAAGTGGAGGCCAGATGCAGGGGACTAACTTCGATAAATACTTGGAAGTTTGAGTGAGTGGGAGTTGTGTATAGGGTATAAACTGGTGTGAGAGCTGGAGGGGATATTTGGGTCTTCTCTGTATTCTGAGGAAAAGCCTTATCAAAGCAGAGTTTGTTCAAACCACCTTAGGGAAATGTGTGTAATGCCCTGAAAGTTGAGACCCAAGGTATTATGTCAGAGAGTTTTTGGACCAAGACACTGGCAGGATCAAAGAACCTGCAGAGGAAAATTCAATAAAGCCCAAGGCAATCAACTAACATTTGCCTGCCGGCTTTCCTTGAGCATTTGAGAAAAAATGAGGAGGAAGCAATTGATATGTGTTTGTTGATAGATGAAAGTGTGTAATTAATACTCCCTTTTTACTTAACACTTCCATTAGCTTTTCACTTAATCATTACTTATGTGAAGGACTTTTCTACCATGTCCATTGGAGATAGAACTTTAGGATTTCTATTGAGTAGAGTCACTGACACTAGGAAAATTTTAGAACCCCCTAAAAATATTTGGCCTTACCTTGAACACAAGTCAGACTTCACTAATACCTAAAGTGAAATAATAATTTTGCTTTATTCCCCAATACATTTTTTAAGGAGTAGCTCAATTTAAAATGCATTGTTTATTTAAGTTCTTTTGGAAGTCTAGATAAAAGCAAATGCTATTTCTACTATAGTGTATGTATAATATGTATGCATGTTTCTCCAAAGGAATTGATCTCTTTCCACTATTCTATATAGTCTAAGTTCTATCGCTGTGTCAAGTTAGAATCACTATTACATAATGTGGATTGACAGGATTAGATTGTTTTTCATAAAAATGTCTTCATAGAATTATTCTAGTATTATGTCCTCATTTTAAGTTTTAAATTGAAGGCTGATTTTAGAAGTAGTTACTTTCCCCATAGCTTAGGTATGTCACTGAAGACATTGTCCATTTTGTTGTTAATTTTTTTTAAATTCATTTTTATTGTTAGACTTATTGGGGTGACATCTGTTAGCAAGGATTACATAGGTTTCAGGCATACAATTCTACAGTGCATTGTCAACTTGATGTATAATCAGTTCACCACCTAATGTGACTTCTCTTTCCATCACCTTATATTTAGCTTCCCCCCCTCCTCTCCCACCCCCTCCCTTTTTTCCCGTCCCTAACCCACTCGTCCCCAAATAAACATTAAACTATTGATTGTGTCCACGGGTTATTTGTTTGTTCATTTATTATTTTCTTTGCTTTCAGTTTTATATTCCGCATATGAGTGAAATCATGCAGTTCATTGTTTTTTCTATCTGGTTTATTTCACTAAGCATGATGATCTCCAGGTCCATCGATATTTCATTTTTTCGTACAGCTGAGTAATATTCCATTGTGTAAATGTACCACAGCTTCTTTATCCAGTCATCTGTCACAGGGCAATTTGGTTGTTTCCATGTTTTGGCCACTGTGAACAGCGCTGCGATGAACATTGGGGTACATAAGTCTTTGCGGACAAAGGTTTTCAAGTTCTTTGGGTAGATCCCCAGAAGGGGGATTGCTGGGTCAAATGGTAGCTCCATTCCCAATTTTCTGAGGACCCTCCACACTGCCTTCCACAGTGGTTGTACCAGTTTGCACT